>PVJD01006278.1:10366-100866 GCA_004026545.1 Mormoops blainvillei
ACCCTCCATCCTTCTCCTATTTGTCTTTGTCCATGGGTCCTTTATGCATGATCTTTGATGACCCTTCCCCTCCTTTTCCCCTGTTACCCACCTCCCGCCTCCCCTCTGGTTACTGTCAGTTTGTCCTTCATTTCAATGTCACTGGTTATATTTTGCTCGCTTATTTGTTTTGTTGATTAGATTCCACTTACAGGTGAGGTCATATAGTATCTGTCTTTGACCGCCTGGCTTATTTCACTTAGCATAATGCTCTCCAGTTCCATCCATGCTGTTGCAAAGGGTAGTAGCTCGCTCTTTCTTTCTGCTGCGTAGTATTCCATTGTGTAAATGTACCACAGTTTTTTGATCCACTCATTTACTGTTGGGCACTTAGGTTGCTTCCAATTCTTGGCTATTATAAATTGGGCTGCTATGAACATTGGGCTGCATAGGTTCTTTTGAATTGGTGTTTCAGGATTCTTAGGGTATAACCCCAGCAGTGGAATTGCTGGGCCAAAAGGCAGTTCCATTTTTAGTTTTTTGAGGAAATTCCACACTGTTTTCCACAGTGGCTGCACCAGTCTGCATTCCCACCAACAGTGCACTAGGGTTCTCTTTTCTCCACATCCTCGCCAGCACTTGTTGTTTGTTGATTTGTTTAGGATGGCCATTCTGGTGGATGTGAAGTGGTATCTCACTGTGGTTTTAATTTGCATCTCTCTGATGGCTAGTGATGCTGAGCATCCTTTCATGTGTCTCTGGTCCCTCTGTATGTCCTCCTTGGAGAAGTGTCTGTTCGGGACCTTTGCCCATTTCTTAATTGGGTTGTTTGTCTTCCTAGAGTGGAGTCGTGTGAGTTCTTTATATATTTTGGAGACCAAACCCTTGTCCGAGGTATCATTGGCAAATATATTTTCCCTTACAGTTGGTTCCCTTTTCATCTTGCTGATGTTTTCTTTACCCATGCAGAAGCTTCTTATTTTGATGAAGTCCAGTTTGTTTATTCTTTCCTCTATGGCTCTTGCTCTAGGGGACATATCGGTGAAAATATTGCTGCGTGGAATATCTGAGATTTCCCTGTCTATGTTCTCCTCTAGGACTTTTATAGTGTCATGACTTATATTTAAAATTAGGAGAGTTTTAATAACCTAGACATTTCTGCTGTTACAACCTTAAATATAGGAGTTACTATATATATACTGAAGTTGAAATGAAAGGGGAAAAGTCACTTTTCTTGAAATTTTATTCTCTACTTTGCCAAAGAATAATGTTTGAGTCTAAGTAATACAAGGCAAACAGTGAGCTATTTCCACTTAATTATAACCCAAAAATTATAATTTTCCATTGCCTGCAGCAAGAAATGTAATAAAACCTTAAGCACCCAGGAGTCAAGTAACCGTATCCCTCAAGAAATCAGCATCTTTTAAATATAAGAGGCCTTCACAAAGTTAAAGAGTTAAAGCTTCATGGGGTAAGATAAAAAAAACAACTACTGTCTAACCTCATGAATTTAAACTATTTGAAGAGGAAGGGTTATGTGAGTGCCAAGCATACATTTTAGTGGACCAAAGAAATATAAGAGGTTTAAAGAGTGGGATGACCAATTTAGGACTTTTGCTACCTACATTAAAGCTGTCTGACAGCCTACAGTAGAAATCCAGTATTTTTGGGAAATCATCCATAGAATAAACCGAAGACCCATAAGATGAAGATGCTTCACTGTGAAATATATAAAACAACATTCTCAAACATTTTCCTTTCTAAAGCCACAAATTTCCTCTCAAATGGCAAATTAAAAAAGGCAAAACCCCAAGTGAATAGAATTTAACTAAAATATTTTATGTATGCAAATTTACTGTCTGCCTACTTCTCAGATCTGGATTCCACTTTGATTTATTGTTTCCTGGCTTCTGGAAGCTAATCTGTCTTTCCTGAAATTGCCTAAATTCCCCTTCCTTATTCATTACCTCAACAATTAGTTCAAGTTGCTAACATACATGAAGGCGGATGACAGTGTAAGTCAGCAAATGAGTATCTGCTGTCTGTGTTATTGAACCTGATAGTTTACTTCGATGCCGACTCTCGCTGTGTATTCTAGTTGGCATGAAACAGAGCCCTATAGGACGGCAATTACCGAGCCTCAGAGTTCAACTCGTAGAAAACCCAACTTAGATATTTTCGCCAAAATCAATGGCTTGTCACTTAATTTTAATTTTTTTCAGCCTCGTGCATTCTTTTCTTTTACGATTCTTAATGACATTTTTATTATATAAAATCGCTGCAAAATCACCATACCACTTACCATGGAACAGAAAATACTGATACTTAATTAAAAGTGGTTAAATGCTGTCCCCTGGACTAAAATGTGAAAATAGTTGTCTAGCAAACCTGGAATTTAATTTGAGTTCAAGTATTAGGACATTGTGGCATTATCTTTTCAAACTTTTTCCTACTAAGGACAAAATATTCAGATATTTTCTGTTTTTCCAAATTCAGTGTGAGAATACTACAAATGTGTTAAAATTTTCTGACAGACTGCTTCTTTGAACCTGAACTTAATCTGGTCGCTTATGCATAAAGATTGTTTAGAATAGGTAATTTGAGGTTTAAAAACATTTAAAAAGAAGAGTAAGATGCTCTCCAGACAAATAACAAGATTATTCCATCTCGGATTTGGGAATCAGAGAGAGATAACTCTAAAGTGAATACATTCTTAAACAAATCAGTTTATCAAGTTTTTAAAGTATATACCTGACAGAAAGAAAGAGCATCATCAAATGCCTATAGGGTATAACTACCACTTCTCTTGTGTGATTATATATATATATATGTTTATAACAGTATATGTTTATATATTATATATATATTTATAAATGTTTATAAATAATAAAATAAACATATATTTTTTGGTATTTATACTTCTATATTTGTCAAAAATCAACTACTCTCTTCTACCTTCAAGTGACCACATTTTTTTCTCTTCTTTTTATATGTATTGTATTTTTTATATTACTTTTTAGCCCCCTTGTACATTCTTTTTAAGAATAACATTTATTTAAATTGTCTTTTTATTTTTAATGTGAATGGGCTGTACTTTTCTGTTACACGTTGTAATTGTTTATTACTGGTATGTAGGTAAGCCTTTCAATGTTTATCCAGAATTACCTTACGAATAGTGAACTTTTAATGTTAATTATTTTTGGTTTTCACAATAAACAATCATTACCGGTATTAGTAGAACATGGAATGTATGCAGGAAGTGACGAGAGAGGAAGCTGGAGAGAATTTTTGGTCCACGGCAGCCGTGTTTTGCTATATGTCTCCATCCCGCTGGCCACAGTAGGCTGAACTGTGTCTATATATTTGACACAGACTGAGTCAGTCACTCTATTTACTTGGAATTTAGAATAGGAACGGAAAAATAAATTGGAACATTCTGTGCAAGTGCATACAACTATAATATGTAAAGTGAAAAGCTTTGTGGCAGTCATAAAAAGAATATTGTGGATGGAAGATTCATACAGACCCTCAGAGAGAAGAAAGGACACATAGAGAGAGAGTCCTGGATACCTTCCATCCCGTTCTAAGCTGGCTGCACTCCTGCCTTTGACTTTCATGAGACACCTCTCTATCCTTGTAACGCACTCCTCTCTTTTGCTAAAGCTAGTTTGATTTGCTTTCTGTCACTTGCAATCAGGTAACCTAAGATAATGTCTTACCATTATCACAGCAGCTTTTCCAAATTCTATTATAATTATTTACCTCATCATAGATATTCTTTAAGTAAATGACTACAACTTATTTTTTCATATCCCCAGTAGTGAGTCAGTACTCAATAAATATCCACAAAGTGATGAAAGCAAAAAGCTTGTCTGGGCGGGAGACAAAGCACAATAAAGCCTACTTTAATAGCCATTCTTTCTCTTATGGAAATGTTCCTTCATGAACTATTGTGTTTTTTTTTTAACCCTTAGGAGAGTTTTTCACAAATTGCATTCAGTGGCTACCTACTGGCTCAAAATGGGAATAAGTATTCAGTGCAAAATGACTCCACAGTAGTTATATATGGAAAATACTATGTTACACAGAATTAGCAATTTTCTTTACCATAGCAATTCTGAGAGCCTTTAAAATAATTTAAGTATGCTGCAGGTCTTCAAGAAGGTGATAAAACAATCAGAGTATCCCAAACTGTTTGACTATGGGATCCTTTTACCACAAAACTTCAAAGAACTCAACAAAACAAAAGACCCCTGCTTTTAAAACAATGAAAGGACTAGAATAAACATTTCTCCAGAGAAGATATGCATCACTAATCATTAGGGAAATGGAAATCAAAACCACAATGTGGTACCACTTCACACCCATTAGGATGGCTACTATTAAAAAAACCCCAGTAAATAACGAATGATGAGGCTGTAGAGAAATTGGAGCCCTTGTGCACTGTTGGCAGGATTGTAAAATGGTGTGGCCACTATAGAGAGCAGTATTGCGGATTCTCAAAAAATTCAAAACAGTGTTACCATATGACCCAACAATTGCTCTCCTGGGTATATATTCAAAATAATTGAAAGCAGTCTTAAAGAAATATTTGTAATCCCTTGTTCATAGCAGTATTGTTTAAAATAGCCAAAAGGTGGAGGAAACCCAACTGATCTTCTGTGGATGAAAGGATAGGCAAAATAGGGCATAAACCTACAATGGATTATTATTCATCCTTAAAAAAGAAGGACTTTCTGACACATGTTACGAGGAATGAACCTTGAAGACATTATGTTAAGTGAAATAATTCAGGCACAGAAAGATACTGTATGATTTCATTTATATCAGGTACCTAGAGTAGTCAAATTCAGAAACACAAAAAATAGAATGGTGATTGTCCAATGGTTGGGGGAAGAGAGGAGTGGAGAGTTACTGCTTAATGGGTGTAGAGTTTCGGTTTGGAAGAATGAAGCATTCTGGAGAGTGGCTGCCCAGCGTTGTGAATTCACTTGACACTACTGAGCTATATGCTTTAAATAGTTAAGATAGTGAGTATGTTTTGTTACGTGTATTTTACCATAATTTTTTGTTTAAAAATACTTCACTTAACACTATCCTCAGGAAAAACCAATATTTTCAGAAATAATGCCAAGACAATCTCATGGTGCATTGCTCTCAAAGGCACATATTTGGGAACAAAGCCAATCTTACATGAAGAAATGGTGAAGGTTAACTCATTTTCTGTGAAATTTCCAGCATAGTAAATTTTAAGATAATCAGTGTAATGCAGCACCCATTTGTTTCCTCTTGAGAGTGGGTAAAAATCGCATGGTCACACTTTCTTTCCTGGTGGATAACTTTTAACATTGTATTACTACAGTGGACTCTCCCTTCTGTCTTTAAAAATATGGTGTCAGAGAATGACATGGAGAAATGATGACATTTTCAGGGCTGATAAATAGCAACCATCTCCTCCACCTACGTCCCTCTTTTAGTAGCCAGCACTCATAGTCTCAAGGAGACTTCTAAGGGCAACTCTAGGCTTCTAAGGATGTAGCAATAGCAAATGAAGTGCTAGGTACCAATTTGGGGGTGGGGAATTTATCTAATCTGAGCAAAATCCTCTGGATCTCCAGTGCTTCTCTTTTACTTCTGATTGCATATTCTAAGAGACAATTAAAAACTTTTAGTTATAATCCCACTGCTGCCATTTGCAAACTCCCATCTCATCACATAATCTCTTAGTAGTCATTGTCCTCTCTGAAACCTGGGGCCAGTACCGGAACAACCTTCTTGCAGCCACCCTGAACAGTAATGAATAGAAATGAGTTATAAATATAAAATGATGTATAAATCTTTTAGCACCAAAGACTTGGGATGTTTTAAGTACACAAAGGGACAGACTAATAAGACTATCAATCCTGCCTCCAATGTATAGACATTGAGAAAGTGGGATCCCATTTATCCCTGGCTCTTAGAGCCCCTTGTAAAAAAAAAAAATCTATGATTTCCATCAATGAAGAGAGATGAGCCCTTTTGCCTTCCTGGGGCAAACTTAATGAATTTTCCTGTAAATGTTAAGGCAATGTGAGATGGGGTTACAAGTTATCTACAATGTAACTAGACTCGTTATGGACAGTTTTTTTCATTGAATTTATTGGGTGACATTCATTAATAAAATTATATAGATTTCAGGTGTTCAATTTTACAATACATCATCTGTACACTGTGTCGTGTGTTCACCACCCAAGTCAAGTCTCCTTCCATCACCATTTATCCCCCCCTTTCCGTTTTATACCTTCCCACATCCCCTTTCCCTCTGGTAATCATCATACTGTTATTTATGCCTATATGTTTTTTTCTTTGCTTAATCTCTTCACCTTTTTCACCCAACCTCCTAATCCCTGTCCCCTCTAACAACCGTCAGTCTGTTATCTGATTCTATGAGTCTGTTTCTATTTTGTTTGTTAGTTTATTTTGTTCATTAAATTCCGCATATAGGTGAAAGCATATAGTATTAGGTTCTCTCTGCCTGGTTCATTTCACTTAACATAATGCTCTCTATGTCCATCTGTGCTGTTGCAAAGGGTAAGCTTTCCTTCTTTTTTATGGCCAAGCAGTATTCCATTGTGTAAATGTACCACAGCTTTTTTATTCATTCATTCTTCTACCGAGGGGCACTTGAGTTGCTTCCAGATCTTGGCTGTTGTAAGTAATGATGCAATGAGCATAGGGTGCATATATTCTGTCAAATTAGTGTTTCGGATTTCTTCAGATATATTCCCAGAAGTGGGATCGCTAAGTCATGAGGCAGTTACAGTTTTAATTTTTTGAAAGAAATGAAGAGAACCCCTTCCACAAGTAATAGTCTTTTTATTGTGGCAGAGGTGAACAACTCTCAAATGTGCCCAGTTCTATTAATGAAACTTTTCCCAAATAATCTGTAGGGTTACACCCACCAAGATTTTACTTGTAAGTAAAAAAATCCATGTTAAAGAGGCAAGTGTGTTTATATGCAAGTAATTTAAGGGCCTTTGCATAGAACCTTCTGACGTAGAATTAATAAAAAAATAAAGCCATTTAATTAGTAGTCCTGATACCAAAATATCTTCCTAGTCTGTTAGAAGAAATACGTGTTGGCCCATCAACTGAATCATTGCCATGCTGATGCGGTGCACTGGCAATTTCTGGCCAATGTCTGGCGCTCAGCCTTCTGAGGAAATAAGGAGAAGGAAAGGCATACACCTGCAGGCCTGGTCCCTGTAGCAGAGCTGCTGGTGTCCCACTCAAAATACATCTTCTTAACCGCCCATTCATATGCCGGCCTGGAAATCATACAGGAAATATCTCAGCCATTGAGGGAAATGAGATAGCAATAGAGACATTTTTCTCTTCATTTCCCTCCTGTGCCTGAGAAACCATATTCACACAGCCTTCTTAGTATAAAAGAAATGATGAGGTAGACTAGCTTCCTTTTTTTTTTTTACTGTAAATCAGAATTGAGCTGATAAAACTCTTCCCAGAAAAACGGAGTAAAATATTCCTCATTTCTACTTTCCTCTCTTCCTCTTTCTCAGAGCCCGCCTTTCCCCTCTGACTAGCTTATCCACCTGGAGAAAGGCGCAAAGGTACTTGGTACAGACAGAACACTGGCTGGTATTGAGGAAAGGAGTTCAGAGAAGCCATCGTTTACAGATGAGCGAAGTCACTCTCGGTTACCAAGTGACTTCTCCAAACTCTTCTCAATGGAGCCAAATCTCTGTATGCATGCAATCAGAAGCAGACCCACATAAAACAACGGCAAAACCATGTGAAATCCTGTGTCTCCACCAGAAAGAAAGCTTGATACTTTGTTGAACATTACCAGAGGCCATTTTGGAAGAAATATATCTCATAACCTTTCCCCATTTCAGCATGACCACTCAGATAGCTGAAGCCTACCTAATTCCCAAGAAATCATCAGTGAGTTCTCTTCTTTCAAAACGGAAAGTCTTCTCAGTATCATTTCAAACCAAAGAGCCTATGAAAATACTAGGTACTTCCCCACAGAGATTCATTAGATTAGGGGATAATGGCAGATAAACTCTGACTTCTAGATCTGAATAGAAGACTTTCAGTGGTCACTATAAAAATTTTGTCAATTGCGTAGTGAGAAGAAGCCCTCCATTTGTTTTTGGGAATCGTTACTGCCATTCCTGGTCAAGGTACAATTCTTTCTCTGGTGATTCTTGACTGGGAAGGGGTCAATAGAAACACTTAGACACACACGTTCAGAAGAAACCTTACTTTTGAGTCCATAATACGATATGTTCTGAAGGTTTTTCTGGAGAGTCTTGAAGACAGTTTTTAAAAAGCAAAAGTCACCTTCAAAACACAGTTTTCAGGTTATAAAACATTAATTCCTTCTCTTCTGACCTGATGAAAACTTTGGAGGTCCAGCTACAGCAAGAGGCTTCTCCCATTCCATTTAGTACAAACTAGCTCCCCATTATTACAGCTTTAAAGTATTTTCTAGGCTTCATATGCTTGTCCAGAAAAGAGAAGCTTGAGAAATAATAATAAAGTATCCTTCAAAGAAAAATACAACTTCTGCCTTCTGAAATTCAAGCCTTTGTGGCTTCTCAGAGAAATCTGGCTCTTTGTCATATTTTGTGGTCAGGGCAAAATCGGTGTCAGTAGTAGCAACACAAATGTTATTGTTCAATGACCTGGGCATACAAATGGTTCTCCCTCATTTCAAGGAGGGAAGGGTGCCCGGACCACAGGCACTCCCGAGCGAAAGTCTGTGCTTAACACACATCATAGGAGTTGGATCACGTTTAGGGCACAGATGCCAGGAGTTGTTGTTCTTTTTTAAATGCCATCACGCTTTTAAAACCATTTTTCTTTCCACAACCCCCTTTAATACCTTAGAAAAAATACATTCTACTGAGTCATCCGAGAGGATAGAGAACAGTGTGAGCTCTGCGCTGAACAGGAAACTTTCCTTCCTGTGAGTGGTAAGAGGTGGTTCTCTAAGTGCCTTATGTGTTCAGCCTTCAGTGAATTCTACTCACACTGTAGCCAAAGAGGAGGACCACAGTAATTGTTCAAACAAGGTGAAACAAGGAGAGAGGAGGCTACACAAAACCTGAACTCCCCCTTAATCTGACCTCAGACACCCTCTTATGTAGCATTAATTGCAACTGTTACTTATAAAGTATGGCAGATCCCCGCTACTCAGCCAGCGGCAAGCATCTGCCTCTTCTTGCTCTTGGACTTTCTCTGGCCTTCAATTCCTCAGCACTCCTACCCACCTCGTACAAACGTGGGGCCAGAAATGCTAAGCAATAAATTCCTCCCAACGAGAACAGCCCTTATCCTCCAGGTGAGATAACTCTGAGGCATTGACCTGTTCGGGGTCTGAGGGTCCCCCAGTGCGATTAAGCTGCAGGTGCCCACAGTAGTAATAATACAGTTTCATTGCCTGGATCCCATTCTTTGTTGCACTCTCCCACTCCTCTGCCGTGTCTCAGGAGGCTGCACACTCAATAAACTACTCGCTCTTGAATCTGTGTCTGTGGTTCAGCTTCTAAGACACAGTCTTGGGATGTGGACTCTAAATGAAGAGGATGAGCTGCTTTGTTAGATGAGACGCACGTATATGCAACGCATCCTCCCTGCATAGCTCTGCCAATGGGTGTTAGCCTTTTGCAGCGGCTTTGATCTTGATGATTAAATTTTACTTGCTTCCATTTGGACATAAATGATGAGGCTGTCTCCTGCCTCATACCCCAAAACCTGCTTATCCCGACTCCATACCATGTTGATAGGTTTTCTAATGACTACTCCTAGCCTACTCATAGGGTTAGCTTCACTCAGCTTCTGAGACCTCATAACGGTCTTCCAACACACACACACACACACACACACACGTTACTATTTTTTATAAAAAAACAATAACAAAAATGGCAACCTGAGATGTGTCCACATCTCATTAAATTTCTTAAAATTCATCAAATAAAACATATACGATTATTGTGACAACCTGGATAAATCTTTAGAATATCCTGCTAAGCGAAATAAATCAAATGGAAACAAAACAAGAACCATATGATTTCATTCATATGTGGGGTATAAAACAGAAAGCAACAAATGAACAAACAAACCAACCCCTCATAGGCACGGACAGCAGTGTAGTGGTTACCAGAGAGGAAGGGGATAAAGGAAGGTCGCGGAGGGTAAAGGGGGTCAAATATATGATGACGGAAGGAGACTAGATTTTGGGTGGTGAACGTACCATTCAGTATACAGATGATGTATTATACAATTATATACCTGAAGCTTATATAATGTTATTAACCAATGTCCTCTCAATAAATTTAATGAAATTTTAAAAACAAAAATATATAGGATTAAAGAGGAAAAGAGTTATAATGAAATATGATTGGTAACCTGGACTCCAGAAAAGAATATATTCCTATACATATACATATAAGCTCAAGGAACTTCGGACCTTATCATTTCTCTTCATTTCCCCCATAAGGCATTGGGACTAATAATTAAATCACGATTTCACACATTTGCTGACTTCCTAGACTCTTCAGATTCTCCAGTAACAAGATCAGAGTAAAGATTTTATGTCCTAGGAGAGAAGTCCTGCTTATCCATGTTTCTCTGGATTTAATGTCTCACCTCTGCTTTTTTCCCCTTTCCTTAGTAGGACCAGTCATATCAGTGCCCCCTGTATGGATTGCTCGGCTGCTTGGCTAGCTTTCTGCCCTAATATCATATTCTTGCATTCCTTCAATCCCTGCTTGGCTCCTATAGCCTCAAGTCTTTCAACAGTCCTTCCATTAATCCTCCTCATGATACCTTTAGCTCACTAGCTGAGGCCCTCTGTCTGTGAACAGAGGTACCACCATTTATGACATCTGTAATTTTCTTTAAAATACTTTGGCATACACTGCATGATACAAATATGTCCGTTTTAATCTGCTCTTAGGAGCAATCAGTGATCCTAATCAGGAATCCATACCCCAGAAATGGTCAGGTAACAATAGGAAAGTCCATTCCAGGAATGGCTACTGCAAATGTCTGCACTGTCTTTATCTCCTATCAACATGAGGAGTTTTGCTAGTTAGCATAATCAAAGGTACAAATGGATTTTCATTGGTGAAGTTTACAGCTTGCTAATTAGGCTAAGAGATGTTAGGAATGGGCTTTCATGGGTACAACTGGTGGTATTCAAGATGTATTTACTGATTAAAAATACTTTAAAGACACTATCTATTTTTGAGAATCTAGCAAGCTCTTTGCATTTATCATACAACATGGTTAACCCTAGACCCAGAACCCAGTGTTTGTTCTGGAATATTCCTGATCACCTGTAATGGATGGTTGGTCAGTTCCACCACTACAATAATATTGCATTTGTGTCAGGTAAACATTTTATGCAAGTTTCTTATGGAGCACCAGAAAGAACAGAATTCTAGGATTTCTTTGGTTTGGAATTATATGGCTCTTCATGCATGTTTGTTAATACATGTCTATGTGTGTAGCAGGATTTGATCTGAGACTTTGTTTTATTACCAAGTTGTAAGAGAGATGCCAACCCTAACCTACCCCTAAGTTTTGGCGGTTCCTGACAGCTTCCAGTATGAACCTAAGAACTGTGATGATCAGATTGTCTTCCTCCTTGCCCTACTCCTGGACCACACAATAGTGCAGATCTCCCTCATGCACAAGACCCTCTTGTCGAATACCCCAGGGCCAACCATTTTCCACAGCGAGGATTGGTATTGTTCCATCCCATTGCACTGCCCTTTTTGCTTCTGACTCTGGTCTGCAGTGAGTCTTCTCTAACCTCCCTCTTGTCCTGGATGATAGGTTTCAGCCCTGTCGTAGCTGGTTCCTTACCATTACTGGTGTCAAATTCATTCATTCAGCCAGTCAACAGTTATTAATTGAACACCTTCTATGTACCGTGCAGGGTTCTAGACCCAGGGGATATTTTAGTCAATAACACAGATAAGATCTTATGAGTCAAGACAAATTAAAAAATTGAACAATATAATAAAATAATTTCAGATACTAATAAGGACTATGGAAAAATACACTAAGATTATGGATGTGGCATTATAGCAGAGTATTGGCTGTTCTGGAAAGGATGGTCAAACAAAGCCACTTTGACGGTTAATAAGGAGTATACTAAGCAAAGATCTTACAGTCCTCAGCATCTGAGCCATCCAGGGCTACGAGAGAATTAGTCATCAGCGTGATTTGCAATGAAGGGCGACTCTGAGAGCCTAGAGCTCATTTTTAACCTTTTAGGAACAGCCAAATCTTCACCAGTGCCTATACCTTAAGGTTTAACCAAAGTATGAAAGAATCTCTTAAAGAACTAAGATCCAGTTAGCTTTCTTTGAAGCAATATAATGCACAATTAGCACTGTAACTTTTTTCATTGAATTGGTCAGTTGCATTAGTTTGTATAAACAGATGGGTTTAGCAATTTGTAGCCCACAAGTAGACAAAATCAGTGGAAACCCAGCTGTAGTAATGGAGCACTGAGATTTACAAAATCTGAGATTCAGAGAGACTTTAGAAAAACCAACATACCTAGAAAGAAACCAGTTCCAGAAAATTAACCGGAAAATGCTCACCTCGCACACCAATAGTTCTCATATTCTTATTGCCACGCACTAATGTTTTTCAAAGATTCTTGGCACCTATATCTTACGTACTGTAAAATAATTTGTCTTGACCCATTTTTTGTTTTAAATATGAAAAGAATGTGAACATTAAAATTAAAAAATAGGAAGACAAATCACCCGCTAATCTACTATTAGTTTTATATTTATGTTTTGCATTTGGTTAATTAAAATATTTACACTATTTAACCATAGAGTGCATAAAATTTAGTATCATTCTTTTAAACCTAACATTATATTATATTTCCATATTGCTGTGTAGTGTCTGTGTTTTGTTTAATGCCTTTAAAATATTCCATTGAGCAATTATACCCTAATTAAATTAGCAAGTCTTCTGTTTTAGTTATTTCAACTGCTTTTAATTTTCATTGTTATTTTAAAAATATCTTAATGCATAAGACTGTTCCAGAACTTGGATTGTTTCATTAGGCTAAAGCCCTAGAAGGAAAATTGCTATACCAAAGAATTTGAATAGTTTTATAGTTCTTAAAAACTAAAGCTCTTATATCCTATAAAATTTATACTAACATTCAAAGCAGCAGTAATATGGAAGGGTATCAGATTTAACATATACTTACAAGCATTTATTTATAAAGCTTTACTAATTAAGTGGTTGAAAAATGTTACCACATTTTTAATTGAACAGTTACTTGTTGAATTTTGCCTTTTGTGAATTGGCTGGTCACATCTTTTTCTTGCTTCTTTGTCAATCTTAGAACTGATTCATTTGTTTGGACCCTTTATAAATTGGAAATGCTCCCCCTCAGGCATTTTTGCTGCAAATATTTTTCCAGATGGCTTTTTGTTTTCTTTTTGTGTAGAATACACAGAATTCTCTGTCTGTTTTTTTCTTTGTGACTATTTCTGTCTCTTATATGTGTAGAAAGTGAGCATCTTCTGCATAGTTTTTGATAAATGATCAGTATCTTTCCATTTTGTTTATTAGGTTTTGTTCTTTTAGTATATTAGAAGTTTATTTATATAAACCTTTTCGTTCATACTCAGTGTGATGTGTTCATTTTATTGTTGGTCATTTACTAATGAATTATCTCAATTTTATTAATTGTTTATCTTTCTTTTCCTATCTTAGATATAAAATGCCTATTTATATTTATCTGCAATATGTTCTATATATTTTAATAGCTTTATAGTTGAGATATTTATATCATTTTAATGTTGTATATTTGACATACAGTAAATGCACTTATGTGAAATGTACCACTGCCATAACCAAAGTAATGAATATACAATCGCCCCCCAAAAGTGTCCTCACCCCCTTGTTTCCTACCTCTGGGCCCTCTGACCCTTCACAGTCCTTTATAGAATTCTGTATAAATGGAATCACACAGAATGTACCCTTCTAGTCTGGCTTATTTCACCCAGCATAAGCATTTTGAGATTCATCCATGTTGTAGTGTTTCTCAATAGTCCATTCAGAGTAGCACCCCGCTGGACGGGCATACCCCAGGTTGTTCATCGATTCTGCTGTCGATGGGCATTTGGCTCATTTCATGTTTTTGGCTGCTACAAATAAAACCGTTATGAACATTCATGTACAAAACTTTTTATGGACGTATGCTCTCATTTCTCATAGGTAAATATTTAATAGTGGAATGGCTGAAGCATATCATCAGTGTGTGTTTAACATTTTAAGAAATTGTCAAACTGTTTTCCAGAGTTGTTGTCTCATATGCCCACTAGCAGTATATGAGAGTTTCAGGTTTTCTACATTCTAACACATGGTACAGTCAGTCTTTTCAATTTTAACCATTCTTACTGGGTGTTTAACAATGTCTAATTCTAGCTTTAACTTGCATTTCCCTAATAATTAATGATGTTGAGCATCTTTTCATATGCTTATCTGCTGTCTATGTACAAAAGTTTAGAATAATAACATTCTTTTGGTGAATTCACGCCATTATGAAATAATCATCGTTCTCCTTGGTACTTTTTCCTCTAAATCCTTGGTATTAATATGGCCACTCAAGTTTTATTTGAATGGTGTTGGCATGTTATACTTTTCCACTTTTACTAGTAACCTATTTGTGTCTGCATTTACAGTATGTGCCTTGTAGATATTCAGTTTTTATCAACTGTAACAATTTCTAAATTTTAATTGGAATAATTAGGACTTTTATATTTAATATAATTATTGAAACGGTTTGGTTGAAGCCTATCAACTTGCTATTTGTTTTCATTTGTCCAAACTATTCTTTGCTTTCTTTTTCTTATTTTTCTGCTTTCTTTTGGATTGAGTAGTTTTAATTTCACTTTATCTCCTTTGTTAGATTATAGCTTATAACTTTTTCTTATTTTAGTTGATTGTTTTGGGGTTTATAGTACAGATCTTTAACTTACCTGTTTACTTTCAACTATATACCAGGCAAATATAAATATAGAAAACCTCACAAATAGTATGAAAACCTTACCATAGTATACATATACGAGGTCTGTTCAGAATGTGTCCAGCCATGTAATATGAAAAATAGAGACCATTTATTGAAAAAGATACAAGATATAAGAAGCATTGTACATAGGACAATGATGTCTCAGTCCCCTTCAAAGTAGGCACCTTCAGACCTCACACAGTTTTCTCCCGGTCACCATCAGCTGATCTATCATATTTTCCTGAATCTCATTGATGATCTGAAATCTCTTCCCTTTCAAATGTGATTTTCATTTTGGGAAAAGCCAGAAGTCACAGGGTGCCATATCTGGGCTGTAGGGGGGCTGCATCACCTGGGTGATTTGATGTTTCACCAAAAACTCTGCACAACACATGATGCATGAGCAGGCATGTTGTCTTGATGAAGCTGCCAATCACCAGGTTGCCATAGCCTTCTGAATCATCTGAATAGTTTCCTTGAGGGAATGTTCAAGCTTAATGCAAAATTTGATGCAGATTCATTGCTCTACTCACTCAAGTCATTTTGAATGCAGCAGCCACACAGTACACATGCCCACCCAACAGCATCTACTTCCCCCACTGACTAGTACAGTGAAGTCGTCATTGTTCACACATGCACATTCCAGTCCACTCTCCTTGGCTGCCAGGTTACATCAGTGTTATGCAAACGTATTATATTAATAATGGCTGGACTTTTTCTGGACAGACCTTGTATTTCTCCCCTCCAGGTCTGTGTGTGTGTTTCCATAATACATTGTTAATTACTTTTATAAAAATCAATTATATTTGTATTGTGGTAAAATATGCATAACACCAAATTTATTATCTTAACCATTTTAAGTGTACAATTCAGTGGCATTAAGTAAATTCACATTGTTGTGCCGTAAGCACCACCATCCATCTCCAGAATTTTTTCATCCAACGGAAGCTCTCTACCCATTAAACAATAACTCCCAATCCTCCACTCCCCAGCTCCTGATAACCACTACTCTACTTCTGTCTGTATGAATTTGACTGCTCTACCTTCCATATATAAGTGGAATCATACAATATTGGCCTTTTTGTGTCTGTCTGATGTCACTTAACATACTGTTTTCAAGGTTCATGTTGTAGCATGTATCAGAATGTTGTTACTTTTTAAGGCTAAATTATACTCCATTATATGTTTATATCGTATGCTGTTTGGTTATCCACTTACCTGTCAATGGACATTTGAGTTGTTTCTACCTTTTAACTGTCATGAATAATGCTGCTATGGACATTGTGTACAAATAGGTATTTGGGTTCCTGCTTTAAATTATTTGGGGTAGGGTACGGACCCAGAAGTAGAGTTTCTGGGTTATATGGCAATTCAATGGAAAGATTTAAATAAAATTTAAACTGTGGTTTAAATTTTAAAAGCTCCTATATTTACCCATGTAGTTGCCATTTATGGATCTCTGCACCTCTTTGTCAGGACCCATATTTTTAAATGTATATTTATGAATGCTAGCTACTTGTTCTCAAAGTTAAACTCAAATACAATTGTCGACTTCCAGGGAAAAATCATTTAAGATTAGGAATTGAATTGTAGATCATCTAAAATATAACTTGAAGAGAACAATGAGAAAATATTCAGTGTTTCCATCTGGTAATATGTCACAATTTTCCATTTATTCAGGTCCTTTTTTCAATATACCAATAAAAATTTGCAGTTTTATTTATTTAACTTCTACACATCTTATGTTGATTCCTTCTGCTTTTAAGGGCATTATATTTCTAGTGAATGGATCTTTTTAAAATTATGCTTTATATCTCTATATTATGGAAGTAAAGAGTACTATGAACTTCAGAGTATTTATTATATACAGTTACCTTAATTAAGATTTCATGAAGACTAGAGAATGTTATTATTTTTAGCTTAGTGTTTTGGATTTCTAGGCACATAATCAAATCATCTCAAAATAATAATTTTGTGTATTATTTTTTACCCCTGTTCCTTTTATATGATTTACTACATTAATAAAAATTTCCAAAGTGCTGCTATATAAAAACAATGAATACAGATAGTTGCGATTGTTGTTCCTGAGTCTAACTGGACTTCCTCCACAGATCTGCTATTGACTGTAATGACGACACTGTACGTTACCGAGATAAACCCTGCTTTAGTGCAGTAGATTATTCTTATATTATAATTCCTGTTATTATCTCTGTCTTAGTATCTTCTTTAAGGTGTTAGTTAATGTGCTATTCCACATTAGTGTTGAGTGGGGGTAATCTATTTAAAAAAAGAGTGGTGGCCTTATTAAATAGCAGTGGACAAGAGGACAAGTTTTGGGGGAAGAGAGGTGCAGCATTTCTCTTATATAGCCGTAAGAGGCATTCCTTGAAATCACAAGGCCCAGCTAAAAATGGGAAACTTGGGTAAAAAAATAAAATCACCAAAAATAGGCTTTCATTTGCCTCCCTGCTGCCCCTGCAGCCAAAAAAAAAAGCATTAAATCAGCCCTGGCTGGTGTAGCTCAGTGGATTGAGCATAGGCCTGAGAACCGAAGGGTCGCTGGTTCGATTCCCCAGTCAGGGCACATGCCTGGGTTGCAGGCCAGGTCCCCGGTAGGGGGCACATGAGAGGCAACCACATGTTGATGTTTCTCTCCCTCTCTTTCTCCCTCTTTCTAAAAATAAAATTTTAAAAATCTTTTAAGAAAGCATTAAATCAATTTTTTAGAGTAGTAACAGACCCATCTCTGAAATACCAATCTCTTAATTCACCGGGACCTGCCATGATTTCCTATTACTCTGTGGAAACAGGTTGAGTTTTGGTTGTTCTGTTTTTGTCTTCATTTCCCCAAAGCCAAGGGCACATTAATCATTGTATAAATACCTGAATAAATTAAGAGAAAAATTGGGCCATGGTAGGTGGGTACTAAAGAGCACCAAAATGGGCCTGGAAACACAGCATGGCGGCAAGTATAGCAAAGGGAGGACAGTTGTTTTAGTTGTTTTTGGCTTTGACCTATCAAATGGAATAAAATGGGGAAAATACAATATTTTGCATTATAACTTTAGCCAAGTGTATTAAATTTAGGCAATACTTGTATCCATTTTCTCACAGTAATCATTCAGGAATTTAAAAAAATCCAAATGCAGTCGCTTTGGCAATTGAAGTTGTAGGAATAACATCTCTTTTGTTGACATAAACCAGGGGAAGTTCAGTTGCATGCTCTCATTATCTGATTACAGCTGTGACTTTGAAGTAATCTCTCAGAAGGAGCACTTTCGAAAGAGTTGTTGCTCACAGGCTAAGTAAGCCCTGCATTGTAGGACAGGATTTGCAAAGGTATTTGTTAACCCTGTGCTTTTCCATTTCCCTTTCTCCTGCTCTGTTCCTGTAGTGCGTCACTTAGTGTAAAATTGGGCAGGAAACTACACTGGGGTTGATTTTAGTTCTACACACAAAGTACTCATCCAGTGTGCTTTGCCAGGTGTTCAGTGGGAGCACACCGGCCGACCATCGTGCACACTGTTCCAGAGATGCCTGACACCATGGGGAGTTCAATCCTAGAAAATCCTCTTTAAAAAGAATTCCAGACTGGTGTCTTGAAAGTCATTGTTTCACTCACTTCTTTGAAAAAGTGACTTGTTTGCCCTTGCTCGGTAGTAACCTTTATTTTTAGAAAATAAGCCTCAAACAAATTATTGTAGGAATCATGGTTTTTTCACTCTGATTCCCAAACATTAGTCCATTGAAAATCTCCATTAAAATTAGGTAGATTAGAAAGATATTTAAAACAATAGATTTCTGAACTGGGACCTTGAGATAAATATATTTTATTTTTTATTAAGATAAAAATCCACATAACAAAATTAACCATTTGAACCATTTTAAACTGTACAATTGAGTGGGATGTTTTCATTAGTCACGATGTTGGCAACCACCACTGCTGTCTAATTCTAGAATATTTTTATCACCTCTAAAAGAAACTTTATACTTCCAAATTTCCTCCTCCTCTCATTGAACAATCACTGTTCTCTGTGTCTGTATGGAGTTTTCTATTGTGGACTTTATCATCAATGCAATTATACAACATGTTATTTGTGTGTGTGTGTGTCTGGCTTCATCACTTAGCATAAAGTTTTCACAGTTCACCTGTGCTATTGCATGTGTCACCAGTTCATTTATCTTGGTTACTGAATAATATCTGTTGTGTGTTTATACCACATTTTGTTCCTCCATTCATCAGTTGTGTTCATTAGGGTTGATTCCAGTTTTTGCCTACAGTGAGTAATGTCGCTATGAATATTTGTGTACTAGTTTTTGTGTGAACATGTTTTCAGTTCTCTTGGGTAGATAGCTAGGAGTAGAATTGCTGGGTCATATGGTTACTCTGTGCTCAGTATTTTAAGGAACTACCAAAGTGTTTTTGACATTGGCTTCATCATCTTACATTCTGCAGGGTATCAGCGTGCCCCAGGACAGACGGTTGAAAGTGTTCTCCATTCCCTGGTGAGCGGGAAGCCTGATGGCCAGAAGGAACACGGGAACCATACCGCATGGCACAGAGCAGGTAGGAAAACCAAAGGGTTACCAGGGTGCCGCTGCAGCTAAAGGATGGTGGCTCAAGGTACCTGTGGTTGCCAGCAAGTAGGAAGGCAGGTGGTGTGAGGACCTCTAGAACCACAGCATATGGAAAGGTGGGTGTTTGGAGAGTCCCCTCAGGGCACCATCGTGAGGGAAGGATGTAAACAGAAGAAGCCATACTTCCCCCAGCATGCCAGTAGCCTTGTGTCGCTAAGGGTCCCAGGAATCCCAGGCAGCAGGCAGACCGGTGACCAGATGGGCCTCCAGGGAAGCAAGGGGAAGGCAAGAAATACAGGTAGGACCAGTATGTCCACAGGCTGGTGTACAGAAGTGTCCCCAAAGGCACCAGCATGAGGACACCACTATGGGCACAAGGAACCACAGTTTTGCATCACACGGGCAGGCTCGTGACTCAGAGTATCCCAGAAAACCCGTAGGGCGGGCCAGCTAGTGACTACATGGGCACTAAGGGCACCTGTTCACTGCTGGGAAGGTTTCCCGGAGTGATCTCCATTCGCCAGTGAGAGGGAGGGCGAGGGGCCAGGACATATGAAAGCAAAGCACATGGACGAACTGGTGGTTGGAAGGTTCTCCAGGGGAACCGAGGCTCTGGACCAAAGGAACCATAGTTCCCCAGCATGTCGGCAGGCTTGCGAACCAGGGAATCTCAGGAGGACGGGCTAATAACCAGATGGACCCCCATCGCTTCCCTCACCATCACTGCCACCAAGCATCAGTGTGCAGCAGGGCGGGTGGCCAAGTTGGCCCATTTCCCCAGCAAGGGAAAAGGCTAGTAAGTGTAAGAACCAGAGGAACCCTAGTACACTTGCAGGCACTGACTCCCTTGAGGTGGATGAGTTGTTTTCTCATTTCCTCAGCCAGGGGGAAGCCAAAGACCTGAAGGACCACCAGAATTCCAACTCATGTGCCCAGGGGCTACTGGCCGTGCAGCACCTTGAGAAAACTACAGTGAGTGGAAGGAGCCATAGTTTCCCAGCACGAAGACATCTTGTGGACTACAGAATCACAGCAAGGTGGGCAGGGTGGTGGCTAGTTAGGTCCCCGTGCAACAGTGCCCTCTACATGAGAGACGGCCTCGCGTGCTCCCCATTCCGCAGCTCGGGGAAAGCTCATGGCCAGGGCGATCAGAGCCCGAGCACACCTTCAGGCTCGTGCCAGACAGTGCCTGCAAGTGCGCCAGGGCAATGGCATGCTGAGCAAAAGAAGCCACGCTTCCCCAGCTCGCAGGAGGCTTTTGACCCAAAGGATCCCAGGGAGACGGCAAGCTAGTGCCTGGCAGACTCCAGAGGCTCCAGTGCCACCCAGGGAAGACGACCTTAAGTTCACTGTTACCCAGCAAGGCAGAAGGCTAGTGGCCTAAAGGAGTTTGGAGCCCAAGTGCTACAGCAGACTAGCGCCCAGAAGGTGTTTCCTTTGCGGGCGGGCAGGTAGAGTCCCCCATGAGACTCTGTAGCCAGTGCTGAGGCAGGTGGTAGCCACAAGGCATCCAGGACCTCAGAAGGACAGGTGGCATGTGGACAAAACTATTCCACGGATCCACACCACAAGGGTCATATTGTGGTAAAAAGGACCGTGGTCTCCCTAGCTGGGAAGGCAACTGATGGCCTGGAAGAGGCCTTAACAAAGCAAGCGGGGCTCCAGGGCTTGCCCCCCACAGCTCCCCGCCGGCCATGGGAGGGCGAGTAAATGTGCCTTCAGTTCCCCTGCAGGCAGGAAGGCACTCGGTGGGAGGGAACTCCAGGAATTTTCTTGAAATGTACCTGCTATGTTTAATTCAACAAATAGTTACTTAGCTATCTGAATAGAATGTTACCCGTCCCTCCAGGTACCTATATTATAAAATGTGATACAAAATATGACTTTTTTTAAAAAGCCATTACAATTGCTAACAAATGCTCTAGAGCAGTGCTTATCATATTATAACGTGCAGATGAATCACCTGGAGAGCTTGTTAGAAATTCTGATTTAGCAGGTCTGAGGCGAAGCCCGAGACTCGACTGATCTAATAAGCTCCCAGGTGATGCCAAGGCGACTGACCGCTTTTGAACAGCAGAGCGCCACTAGCCACAGGTGGCTGGTTAATGTAATTAAATTGAAATAAAATTTAAAACTCAGTTCCTCAGTCTGACTAGCCACATTTCAAGTGCGCTAGTGGCCACCATACTGAACAACAAACATGTAGAATATTTCCATCTTTGGAAGATAGTTCTCCAGAGAAAATAAATGACCGTGTATTATCAGGCAATACAAGGAAGTCTTTGTGAATTTTGTCTGGACCTGGAAATGTAAGTAGGATCATGATAAAAGAAACATCCCACGTAGAAATAAATACGGGAAGGCAGCTTTGTGCATTGGAAGTAGATGGGCTCTGAGTTGAAAGACGGGCGTTGAAACCTGACTGTGACATTTACGAGCTTTGTAACTCTGGGGGAGTTACTTGAACTTTCCCAGCCTTGGTTTGCTCACTGGAAAAACGTCTATGTCACAGAATGTGCATGAGATATACACGCGTGAAAACAGTTGCGGTGCCCATGCCAGCAGGTTCCCTGGCCCCATAGCCCTGCTTTTCCGTTTCGGGGCTGGAGTCACTTGATGCCTGCCCTTGGTTCCCAACAGTTACGGATCACCCAGGCAACTCTGACCCCGCAGAGCTTTTATTTGGAACTGTTTACTAAACTTCCTATTGTAAGGCAGTGAAATCCTGCGGTTAATGTGGGAGGCCTTGAATGCCTTGAATGCCTTGAATGGCTGAGAGGCCATTCTCCATTGGATAGGCGGTAAGGAAAAAGAATATTTTTAGCACGTTAATGTAAAGAGTGAGATGTGCTTTAGGAAGATTAGCAACAGCAATTAGCATAGACTAGTCGTGAGCAATAAAACTCAATAGGAGGCAGGAGATGAGAATAGAGAATTTAGTGGGGCCAGATCACTGGAGGGCTTTGACTGCCTTGTTAAGGACTGTGAACCTAATCCCTGTGAACTTAATCCCATTGACTATGGGAGTGACCTGAGGACATATAATCAAGGACATACTCATGGCCAGCCCACCTAATTGAAGTGGGAGGAAATATTTGAAGAGAATTATCTGTGAAGAATTAAAAAAAGAAGTGAGAGAGGTGGAGAAAGAGAAGTGTCCAGTGACAGGTGATTTCAGGTCCAGAGATATTGAAATAGAGCCTTTTTTAGTGATGACAAGAGTTGTGTGCCTATGCAGGAACTAAAAAGGAATAAAATTAATTTTAATATAAGCCTAGAAGCCCCATTATTGAGAAGGTGGGTGAAATGGGCTTGTTTCATTTGAAGAGTGGTCAAGGAAGGGCTCTGTCTAAGGAAAGCTTTTAGGTTAAGTTTAAAGTGCCTGAGTTTCAATCACTAATGTTAAGCCCTGGATATTTCTGAGGTAAGGTATGACTTATCATGATGAAAATCTTTCCTAGAATTAGTTTTCTTAGTCACAGAAGGCCACATGCCTTCACACTGGGGAGGAGGGAAGTACTCCGTGAGTGATACTAGGACATGTAGCATAAACGACTTGACTTCTGTTTTTGCATAGATTACCTGTCTCTGGGGATAACGGCATCAGATGTTTAATTTCCATTCGTCATTTCTCTGCTTTCTGAGCTGTTTAGTCCCCACCAGTGCCACCCTCAAATTCCTCCCTGTAATTGATTGAGTAGCCCCCCATGTTAATATTGGCCTGAAAGAAGTACCCCTGATAAGGAAATATAAAACCTTAATCAATCTGCAATGTACTTCTAGACCAAATAAAAATGACTTGGGGATCAGTCTCTAGTTGGAATTACGTACCTCACCTCTCTTCAACTCTTGAAAGGTGAAAGGGCATTTCTTTTTGGCTGTCTTAGTGGTGTGTGGGTGTGGGTGTGTGTGTGTGTGTGTGTGTGTGTGTGTGTGTATTTAAGCTTCCCCTTCTACCTTATTTCTGGGCAGGATCATATTATGCAGTAAAACACTACACCACTTAAAATATGGAAAGAAATACGGCAGTCCTCATTGTTCGAGGGTTTTTGGGAGGGGGGTAATGTAAAAAAAAAAACTGATATTTTAGGGATTATTTATTGCCTCAGCTCTAAAATAAAGAGCTACACTATTTTTTAATCTCAATTTCTAATATTTGAGGCCTGTTTCAGGTTTATATGATTTGGAATCAGGCAGAAAAATGGAGACGTTGGAATTTGGGCACCAAAATGTTGGTTTGAAACTATTGGTTTATGTGAATTTTTAAATGGCCAAGGAGGCCCTGACTGATGTGGCTCAGTTGGTTGGGCATCATCCTGGAAACCAAAAGGTCGCCGGTTCGATTCCCAGTCAGGGTACATGCCTGTGTTGTAGGCCAGGTCCTCAGTTGTGGGCGTGCGGGAGGGAACTGATCAATGTGTCTCTCACACATTAATGTTTCTCTCCCTCTCTTTCTCCCTGTCTTCTGTTCTCTCTAAAAATAAATCAATAAAATCTTTTTTAAAAATGGCCAAGGAAATTTTCCACACCTTAGCTTTTAGCTTTTATACTTTCAGAGTTTTTCCCCATCCTCTCTCAAACCCTTGACTGTTTTTCACTTCCCCTGAATTATTAATGCCAGATATGCACTTCCATGAATGTAGTTGTATTTCCTACATAGTGGTGAGGCTTCCAATTCACCTGTGTTCAGCTGCTAAAGAAAAACGAAAATGGAAACGCCTTCTCTTCCCTGGGCTTCCCACACAGAAGTCTCTGCTCTGTGGAGATTACCAACCGCAAGCTAATTCTGAGGTTGTAAATGGCAAGAGTCGGAGCAACTGGCATGGGTTTTAAAACATGGTTAAGGTTTAAGCTGCTCTCCGCCATTCATCTGCGAGAGCTGTGTGACAGAGCAGTGTGTTCTGTCTAGGGGGTTCCAGCAAAGTCTTGAACTTCAGTGTCTTTCACTGGCATTTGGAGCATGTTTAGAAAGTGTAGATTAACTCCCAAATGCAAAGCAAATCTGAGCTACTTGATTTGTTGTGAAACCATAACTCGCTTTCCATTGATTTCCAGCCTAGCTACAAACATTCTTCAGACTTTCCCTAGGCTCGAAAAAACTTGAATAGAAAAGAAGCCGGGATGTCTCTCTTTTCGACCTCTGGTTCCAAGTGTCCATGGGAGGAATGACAAAGCAGAGTTCCCATTTCCAGAATGGTAGGATTTTAGAAAAGGAACAAATGTTCTCAAATGGCCTTGCACAAACTTTGCAACAATCTATTAACAGGCAAATGTTTTCCACAGCCTACAAAAGATCCTGAAATATTCCTACCCTTAACAGTGTCTTGAGGCAAGCATGACAAAGGACCGTGAAAAGCCAAGAACTGAAATATTTTCCAATACCAGAGATTTTAATTTCTTTAATTAAAAGTTTGCCTTTCTGCAACCTAAGTTCCTCAGGATTTTTTTCTAATTTTTGTTTCAAGCCCTGGAGAATCTGTGCTAGTTTGTTTAGCTCTTATGCAAAGGAAAAAAAAAATCTTGCTAATGTTGGATAAATTAGAAATAATACCCAAACCAAAACAGGCTATTTATTTTATTTCCTCAGTGTTTCTTTCCTCTTTTAAGCAGTTTGCAGAAATCTTAACCAGGAGCGCTCCCATGTTGCCATGCCAAGATTTCAAGGAGCAGGGCAGGCAAACATTTCAAGCTGAAAATGTCACACAGAAAGAACACGGTAACTTCCAACAGAGCTTTGTCGCTGTTGAGCCCTAGATTTGGCGATCATTAATTAGCTATTAATAAGTCTTACAGTTAGGGGGACTGACTTCACCAGCCGCAGGAAGAGCTTGTTCTTTAGATAACCATTGCTGTAAGTGGTCTGTCAAATTGATTCAGACATTCAAGGTAAGAAAGAGATGTAATTAAATCTTTTCAATAGACTGGCTCGGCACTCATCCGCTGCCCCTGATAGATACAGTTTTGGAGCTGCCGCAGTTTTTCTTACCCTTCCCCTTACTACATTTTAAAAACGATCTTTAATGCTTTAAATGCCTGTCAACCCAGAGTAGAACTGGCGTTATTTGCTAACGTGAAGCCATTTCTCAGTTCAGTAAATGAATGTTGCGGGTTTTCATTCCATGAAGAAAATTCACCATAATAAACTGCCTGGATAGTTTTCCCTAACACTAACAGTGGTGACATATATGACACGTATACATTGATATATACTGTACCCTTACATTTGGGGTTGATGTACAATGCAATTGACAAAAGGTTAGATTATCCGTTGAAGTAAGTAATTGTAGATTATTTTCTCCTGATTTTTTGCCCAGGCATTGAAAATTAAGTGGAAATAGAAATTTCAGTTCAGATTAGGGAGGGGGAGGGAAGGGTACAGGAAAAGGACACCGGGTTACAGGCGGCGAACTCAACTCGTGCGCTGTCACACTGACTCGGCGCTCGGTCTTTGGACCCCCTACCCGGGGCGGTGGCCCGCACGGCCCACCCGCATGGCCCACCCGCACGGCCCACCCGCACCCAGACGCCGTGGCTCCTCACTCGCTCCCTTGCTTCTCTTACTCCCACCACACTCTTAGTTCCCTTCAAATCGGCATAGATCCTTGACCTTCCTACCTCAGGGAGGGCAGAATAAATTCCAGGCCTATGTTTTACCATAGATGTGTGAGAAAGGCTTGCCTGAGCACAGGTAAAGGTCACCTTGTGGCCTGCCCTGCTTGGTCTGGGCCCTTTTGTAAACAGTAACAGTAAATATATCAGCCCTTACTTAGCCTTGGTGTCGCTCCGAATACCAGATTCATAGAGAAATCCAATGGCAAAGCAGTGTTCTCTCTGTAAAGGGGTTTTCAGGGCCTATGTTACTAAAATCAGCTATTTTGCCTTGAGAAAAATGGCCTTTTCAGTTATGTACAAAACTTGCTCTACCATGAATGGAAAAGCGTCTTAAAATTCCAGCAATATCCCCATATGAAGGATTCTTCACTTACCCGGCACTGCTGATTATCCTGTTGAGTTACTGAGCCTCTGTGCTTCTAAAACATATTCTGAGATTGCTACTGAAATGTAGCATTTGTCACTATCAATGGTACATAAAGACTCCGATGTAGAGTACAAGGAAACCATTGGCTTTTGAAAGTAGAATATATTGAGTGGTTACAGTAGTGTGCATTTGGGGGGCACCAAAGAAGTTAAAAACATGTATCAAACTGCATGAGTGTCTTCCATTCTGGTTGGAAAGGCAAAATATATACAAATGGAAAACCAGGAAGGATTTACAAAGCAACAAATAGAATGATGTGTGTTCTAACCATTGTATCGATCAGCTAGCGGTTTCTCTGTGATTCAGCTGTAGTTTGGCTGATGGAGGCTGAGCCCAGCTGGGCCTGGCTCCAGGCCATGGACTGAATTTAGACATGGCATACTTGTCTGTCCCATTCGTACCAGAGAGTTCTATGGGCATGCTGTCCTTAAAGTGACAGAGCTCAAAAGCCCCCAGAGAAGAGAGCAAAACAAACAATGCTTCTTAAGGCATAGTCTTGAAAGTGCACACAGTCAGATGTGCCAAAATAAATTGACTGAAACAGATTACATGGCCAAGTCCAACGTCAATGAGGCATGGAAGTGTACTCCTCCAGTAAGGCAGCAGGGAGAAGGAGTGAATAATTACTGGAAGACATGCCCTGTTCTACCACAACTATGTTGATCTTTTCAGTGCAGAAGTAACATGGGATATTAGAGGAATGTGCATGGTACTTTGTTTAGAGCAGGAGTTTGGAGAAAGCTAGCAACTACAGATCCATTCTTGGTAATTATGGTTATAATCTATGACTCAGGGCCTATCTATAAACTGCCTATAACATTTTTCATGATTGGTTCAGTCAGCAAGAAGTTATAGTTTTTTCATCTTCAATAAAGAGGGAGAAAATGCAGTCAGTTCTCTAAACCAGAACATATTAGAAAAGAAAACCTCTTCTCCTATCGTAAAATTAGTGTCCAGGTATTTTTTCACTGTTGTATTTATGGAGAAGTTTGCTGATAGTTCGAGCTGCTTACAAATGCCTCCGTGGGTAGACCTTGCTAAGACTCCAAGTTGCATTCCCTGGATTGAAATGTGTATTCTTTTCACTCTGGCCCTCTAAAATAGTTCTCCCTGAGATTTATTTTCTCTTGATATAGTCTGAATTTCACATCCATGGATGGCTATGTGGGGGACTATTTCTCTGATTTTGTTATATGTTGAGATTGTCTCCCTTTCTCCCTTCGGGGACATGTGCTTCATGAGTCCCCAGTGTGTAGATTACAGTGAGTATGAGTGTAAGAAGGAAGAAGGGTGTGGAGCAAAGCTTTCGCTCTTGCCTTTAAGCAGCTACAATAGGATTAATTCACCTACATGACAATTCAAATTCGTTAACAAGAGGAGATGGTCCAAATGTGTGAAATTTTATTTTAAGAAATTCTAACTATATCTTTAAATAGCAATACGATCTTGGGAAAGACACATATTCTGGGGTATAGTTTTTCCCTTTAAAAAAAAAGGATTGGACTAGAAGGACTTTAGAATTTTAGTGCTGTTTCTTCCAAGCTCAGGCAGTAGTATTTTAAATTCTAAGACCAGAATAACATATAATCAATCTAGGGAGAACAGACTCCAAGTTGACCTAGGGAGAACAACAACAACAAAGAAACCCAAACAGAACAGAATTAGGATTCTGCCATTGAGGACAGAAGCACAATTCACAGAATAAAGGAGTTCAAGAAGCAGAGTCAGACACACGGGGCCGAAGTTTCAAAGTGAGCTACTTGGCCCATCCTAGCATCTTGCCTATGCACCAGCGGCCTGATGCTGGGACTTGAAGCTGCTCCTAGGAGAGCATTAGCTTCAGCACCATGGGCAAGAAGATGCTGAGTCATAGGGCTTTGTAGATGATAAAATTACACACCTCACAAACTGGTAGTTCAGAGATGATTCTTTACATTTCTGGCTGAGCGTATCATAGATAATGTCCATTTTTATCTGTTAGGAAAGCTTTTCTTCCTTTTTGAAAGATTTGGCTAGGTTCTACCACTGACTCTCACCAGGGTTATGATTTCTTAAAGAAAGACGATGGTTCCGCTGAATCCTTGAAGGAAGTTGGAAAATATTCCCCATTGGGAACTCCTTACTTTGACATTCGATAAACCACCTGCATTTGGCTTCCATTCACAATTATAATGATTCCATTTTTTGAAAAGAAAGCATAAATTATTCTGCTATTCAGTATGCCACTGTTTTCCTGCAGGAAAATGTATACGTTATATGGAATGGTAGGGATTTTGTGAACTGTATGATGTTAATGAATCACTACTAATTTTGATATTGGAAAGAGGTGGGCATCATGTTCAAGGTCACTTGCAAGTCCTTTATCCAGAGATGTGATGAGGCAGTGCTCCAAATTCTAAGACTCTTTATATAATGATGGGAGAAAACCAAGGACCAAAGATTTATGAAACATCGGTAGCTACTAGATTTCTCTGAATGGAATGATCTTTTTTTTTTCTATTTGAAACACGTCTTTAAAACATCCTGCATGTTAAGGTCAGCAATGATTAATTTAGAAACTGTGAATGTTAATTGAAGGCATGGTGTCAGAAGAAACCTTTTAAACATTTGGCTCATGCTGCTTAATTAGAAAGGCAAAAATTACTCCATTGTGTAAATATGGGAAGAGTTTCTTCTTCCCAGCAATGCAAATACATATCTGTTTGGGTTGTATGAAAAGAGAGGAAGTCATTAGGCAGTTGAAATAGGTAAGGTGACATTTCCAATATTAGGCTCTGTGGAGCTAACCTGGTCCTCATCCAACAAAGAGACAAGAGCCAAAGTTATGAAGCTATAAAAAAGGTCGGACTGTATACACCATGGTTTTGTATTTTTACGTAAATGCAAACCTAATGGCAAAAATGTTCTAGGATTTCTCCTGCCATAACTTTTGATCAAACTAACCAATGATATAATCTATAGGACACCACAATTGGTCAAGTCTTAGAAGTATCAATAACTCAGATAAAGCCACTTTTTTATGCTTATTGTTGGTTTGACCAAACCTATAATTGAACAGTTTTTCCAAAATTACCCTTGCTTCCCTTTCACATAGCCTAAAATGGAAGACAGTTATGAATAGCTAAAATTTTGAATAAAGTATCCAAATCTTGTCCAAATCTTTGTCATGAGGTAGAGGCGATCTAAATGATGAAAAGAAAATTATATCAAGTTGAAAAATTGGAAACATGTTAAATTATTATACTGTGTGGCATGCAAAATGAGAAGAACTCACATAGGATGTGTTACATGTATGTGGGAAACTCCTGGGGCCCTTCCTAGGAAAACTCGTAATGTCACAGTGATTCTGTGGGTTCCCTGCTCACCACCTGATCCCAAAGTGGTAGACTGTTAAAAATAACACCGAGAGCAGCAGTGACACTGAGAAAGCCGAGGGAGACCGTGGCCGTAGTGCTAGGGTGATGGGGTCAGGGTATGGTTAGGAATTGATTAATTGTATTCTATTATGAGAATGTTTTCTTTTCTCTTCACTTCTCTGTCATTGGGATACTCTGAAAGCCTGGTTTTCAAGGAGAGACCCTGTCAAAGTCATCTGAATGTCCCAACTTGTCATAACTAGAGATAATGATTAAGAACCAATTTCTGTTCTAGTCTTTGTTTTTTGTTCATTTTAATTCACAATTATGCAGACATAGTCATCGAGTAGAAGTTATAGGGCCTACCCATTTCTGTTTTGAATATAAGTGGAGCATGAAATCTAAACCTCATGTTTTATGAATGAGTTGTGTTGAAATCTATATACTAACAGCTTAAAGTTTGGACAAAATATTTTGTTATGGTATGCATTATTTTACTTATGAAGAAGTTATGTGGAAAAATATGCCTTAAAACTATATTTTAAGGCACACCAATTAAAGTCACTATTTATTACCTATGTATTTGTACGTATTTTAAAAGCTCACATAATATTAGGAAAAAAATTCATGGATTTTATTCCTTCAATAATATTATTGAAGCAGAATGTCCTGTGAGAAGGGAAAAAAAGAGTAGAGCATTTTTTTTCCATTTTGATTCCCATCCTCTATAATTCAATACATGATGTTCTGTGGAAATGAAAATGAATTTTGTATTGGTAAGAATTGATTTGCTTATTCAAATCAATTCGTGTAATGAATCAACAGAGATTTTTGTTCTTAATTCAAGTAGGAAATGACTTTGTTACATATATAACAAAATATTTTAAAATTTTAAAGAAAGGACTAAACTTAGTAATCACCTAGATAAAACAGTAAGGTTTTTTTGCTTGTTTTTAAATATGGAACCAAACTATTTTTTCCTTTTGCATTATGTTTGTAGGTCCGCAGACTAAAAACATTATAGTGGGTTATATACAAGTGATGGTAAAGAGAGGGTCTACATCTCTGTACAAGGCCCGTACCATTTGTGTGGATTAGAGATGGAGACATCAGGGTGGTCCTCGGCTAATACAGAGGCCTTCATGTATGCCTACCACCCCCGGAACTACACCGCATTCATGCATGGCCATCTACATATCTAAATTATTTTTAATGAATCATCTAGGTAAACCATATGAGAGGGAGCTGTAGAAAAAGAGCATTTTGATAAATAATTATCCTGAAAGCGTGTGCTTTGTCAGTCACATTATTAATGCATCATAAAATGTTTCTGAGAACATATGTGAATTCATAAATCCTATCGAGGGAAATGTATGCTCATTTTAAAAAGCATGTACAATTATTGCTGTGTGTTTGTGCTGTTTCATGAGTAACTGGAAAACAACTGTACAAATATTAATGTGGCCAAATGAAAGCCAATTTGAGCAGAAAAAGAAACCATAGCAACTCATCTCTTTTACTCTGAAATTACAGAAAAATTGCAAACTGACAATGATCTCAAAACAATGCACTTCCACCCAAGTATTGTTTAATTTCATGTTCTGTGTACTCAGTAGAATTCTTCAGTTACAGTCTACATTTTCATAATGTTTTTCCCTTAGAACTTTATGTGGGGAAAAAAGGAAAGATCTATGGATTTATTTTATTACTTCTGATACGAAAGTGAGTATTTTAGCACTGATACTTTCTTCCCAGGAATACCTAAGGTTCTGTGTAATAAAAAATTGGCAAAAGGAAATAAAATATAAAATTTTATATAAAACACTAGGAAACAGTAAGACAGAAGGTTGAAAAGAGAGTTTAGAGACAAATTGTGAAATCATTGACTTACACAATTAGACAAATCTAAAAGGTCACCTATTTATACCCTTTCTCTGATGTGTAGATGACCTCTCCAGCATCACAGGTCAGCAGTCATTATGTCTCTTATACCTCCCAGGCAGTGAATGCATGGCTTCAGAGGCAGCTAAGTTGCTTCATCGTTTGCCAGCTCTAATGACTAAAACATCTTCCTTGAGTCAGAACAATAACTTCTGCCATTGGTCTTAGTTTTACCTCTGGAATGCCAAATAATCCTTTGACAATTCTTTTGAATGTGAAGAATCCTTAAAAACAATAATGTGATACACTGTGGGATTGGTGGCAGTCGGATTCCATTAGCTCTGACAATTTGCTCTTCACCCAAAAGAGAGCTTTAGATGCTCAATTAACAAACCCATATATATTTCTTACTACATGTCAGGTACTCTAAGTAATTCATGTTTGCTAATTTATTAATCCTCACATCCTCCCTATGAGGTAGGCGCTATTATCACCATTTTTTTATTTAACTTTTTTAATTTTTAAGTCATAATTGGCATATGCTACGATATTAGTTTCAGGTGCACAAACAGTGTTTAGACACATATAATTTGTGAGGTGCTCATCCCGATTAGTACCCATCTGACACCATGCATAATTAGTACAATATTATTAACTAGGTGCCATATGCTGCACTTTACATTCCCGTGACTGTTTTTATAATTGGCGATGCGTTCACCTTTTTCACCCATCCCCCAACCCCCCTTCCATCTAGGAACCAACAATTTGTCCTCTGTATCTATGGATTTCTTTCTTTTTTGTTTCTTTACTTTGTTTTTTAGATTCCACATATATGTGAAATCATATGGCATTTATCTTTCTCTGTTTGACTTATTTCACTTAGCATAATACCCTGTAGGTCCAACCACATTGTCACAAATGGCAGTATTTCTTTCTTTTTATGGCTGAATAATATTCCATTATATATGTGTAGTACTTCTTTATTTGTCTGTCTTTGGAAACTTAGGTTGCTTTCATGTGCTGGATATTGTAAATAATGCTGCAATGAACCAGGGATGCATATACCCTATCTAATTAGTGTCTTAAATGTCTTTGGATAAATACCCAGAAGTGAAATCACTGAGTCATAATGTAGTTCTAGTTTTATTTTTTTAAGGCACATCCACACTGTTTTCCAGAGTGGCTGTACCCATTTGCAGTCCCACCAACAGTCCATCAGGATTCCTTTTTCCTCACATCCTCCCAAGCACTTGTCATTTGTTAATTTATTGTTGATAGCCATTCTGATAGGTGTGAGGTGATATCATTGTGGTTCCATTTGCATTTCCTTGATGATTAGTGATGTTGAGCATCTTGCATCTGTGTGTCCTCTTTGGAGAAATGTCTCTTCAGGTCCTCTGTCCATTTTTTAATCAGATCATTTGTTTTTCTTAGTGTTAAGTTGTATGAATTACTTATATATTTTGGATATTAACCACTAATCAGATGCATAATTAGTGAATATCTTTATTCCATTTAGTATGTCGATTTTCATTTTGTTGAGGTTTTCTTCCCTGAATAAAGCGTTTTTGGAGACAGATCCAAATAAATATTAGTTATATAGTGATGTCAGAGTTTACAGCCTATTTTTTCTTCTAGGGCTTTATGGCCACTTTATTGAAGCTACATCCCAAGCCAATACTGGCTGTAGCTTAGGCCAGGTTTGGGAGCACCCAATGGGAGTTGCAGCAAAAGTTGAAACGAACTGCCTCGTGTACCGGGCTTGGGGATATGTAGCTATAGGTACAGGGCATGCCGAGGTCAGACCCTTGTTCGGGATTTGCGGATCTCAGAGGTTTTAGGAAAGTGCGCATCATGAACCGAGGCAGGCCGTTTGTGTGGGAAAACCGCTGAAATAGGCTCGGGCTCGATGCACAAGTGGGGTGGGCCTGGCCCTCAGGGAGTCGCCAGGGTGGCGTAAATGCAGCCAGATTGGTGGCGAGCTCAGACTTAGTGCCCACTTATGCCTGCTGGCTAGGTGGGACAGGGACTCAACAAAGAAGCAGTGGCTCCTATCAGCACTTCCATGCCCGGAGAGACTTGCTCCAACCCTTGTCCCTCTAGCCCTTGCCCTAAAGCTAGTCAATTCAGTTCCTCCCCACATGTCCGTGGCGCTTTCTGAGCCACTGCCTCTGCACTGGAGCCCGAAGTGAGTGAGCTGGAGTGGGTGAGTTTGCCCATGGTCCCCTGAAGAGGGATGCCTGGGACTCCAACACCCTGGTCTCACTCAGATGCAGTCCCCGCTGATTTTTGCAGCCATATGCTGTGGGGACTTCTGTTAACCCCCTAACTAGTGACAAACTAGATTTAGTGGATAAATATCTTCTTTGCCTCTCAGAGGGAACAATGCTGAGGCATACTCTACACTGACTCCCAGGGGCCTCAGTGACATCGAGCTCCCAGTGGCCTATAGTGTTGCCCGCTCAATAACGCATTTTGTATTGGGTGCTTTTGCTTTTCTCTCTCATTTCTCCATTCTCTGCTGGTGATAGCCTCCTAACCGTGTACGCAAACCTTAGTCTGAGGGTCTTGGTTTGGGGAACTCAGGCAGATACTCTTTTTAAACAGGGAAGTTCTGTGTAGGCAAACTTACCTAGAGATAGACCACTGCCCGTGGAGACAACACTGTCTCCATTTTTCTTGCGAGCACTTGGCAGCTGTATTTGTGACTAAGTATATTATCTTTATAAATGTGCCCTCTCTCTTGTCATCATCTGTCATTATCACCAAAGTTTTCTTTGTTTTCTTAACTTCTACTTTATTTTTTATCGTCTCCCATTGTCTGACTCGAATAACAGAAACAGCCTGCTCGCCAGGCCTGCGTTCCCGGCATGCGGTAGGAAGTATAAGAAGGCAGGCAGTTATCCTTGTTCTCCCTCTTCCTTTTCCTATGATCACCTCAGCCCCTGAATTGGCCCTTCCTCCACCCTTGTCTCTGTTAAAATTAAGTTCTGTCAGCTAGCCACACACACACCTCCTAAACAATTCAGTTTCCCAACTTCTCAGATGCACTCCCAGCGTTAGACCTCATTTTCCCCTGAGAACCTGAGTTTCTGCACCAGCCCTTCAAATGTCTACCTACACACACACACTCTCTCTCTCTCCATTTCAGTCCATCATCTATTCTGTTGCCAGAGTATTTGTCAACATTGTAAATTTCATTATATTGTGTTCTTGTCTTAAAACCCTCTAGGAGTTCCATATTACCTTGAAAACTGCCTTTATTCCTTAGCATGAAGCACAACATCCTTACTTTTCTGGCTCCCACCTACCTCTGCAGACATGTCAGTGTCCACGCTCAACTCGCACTCTCCCATCCAGGCATGGCGAGCCATCTGCTGTTCCCTAAACACGTGGTGACCCTTTAAGGGCCTTCCATGTACACCTGAGTCTAAAGTTTGTTTTCTTTCCCCTATGCCACAATTGCTCCTATGCGCTATTTCCCAAATGCAGCTCTAAGCAAAAAGTTTCCTGGGAGCAAGAATTAGAAGAAAGGAAATATTATTTCAAGCCCTTTACCAAATAATTTTAAACACTTCATATGGGAATTTCGAAGTACAACACAAATCTGGGCAAGTACGTAAAATACCTACATAAATAAAATGCACACTTTTTAGGTCACATCGGGAGATTGCCTTGCAATTTAAATGGCTGAGATTATTTTCACGTTCCTCACAGCTAGCCATCTATAATTAAACAGTGGCGCCAGTCGGCACACATTCATCATCTCCAAAGAAAAGGAAAGTCACCTCTATAAATCTGAAAATATGACATATTAAAAGTTTGTTTTTATAATAGCTGATATACAACAATTTGTGCTAACATATGATCATAAAGTAACTTCCACTTAATGTGAATCCATGTCCCAAGATTCACATTTTACCTATGTAATAAAAAAAAAAACCTGCCAGTTTTTCCTTACTAAAAGCAAATAAAAATAAATTCTAATAATTTAAATGATTTTTAAACCTAAACAAGTTTGGATTTTCATTGGCATTAGTAAATTCACTGTGTATTATGTGTATCAATCAGATGATCACAAACAGTTCTAGATGTTCCATCCAGGATCACACCTTTAACTCATGTAATTCTCCCTCTCATTCTCTTGATTGGTTGTTGAAAATAACTCTCCTGAATATAATTTCCCTTCTGAAGTTCTCCATGTAATTTTGTCAAATTCTTCTGCAATTCACTACATCTACCTCCTATTCCCTTGTCTTAGGAACAAAAAAATACTCTTTCTCCCTGAAATAAACAGCTCCTGAGGTATCAAATTTCCAGAAGGAAATGGGACAACTGACTCTATATGCATGTTACTTAGTCATTTTTCAGGGACTGGCTACGTATAATTATTTATCTAGAACTGGAATTGGATTTTTTTTTCTATAAAAGACCAAATAGTAAATATTTTAGGCTTTGCAGGCCATACAGTCTCTGTTATAACTACCCAGCTCTGCCCTTGTAGTACAAAAGGAGACACAGACAAAACATAAAGGACTGAGTGTGTCTCTATTCCAATAAAACTTTATTTACAAAAACAGACAGCAAAACGTTTAGCCATAAGCTATAGTTTTCTGATCTCTAACCAGCCCCTTAAATCCTCTCTGACATCTTCTTAGGTGGTAACAAAAGGATTATTTGACGTGTTTTAATACAGTTTTGTTGAGCAAAGCACATAAAAATTGCTTTCTTTCTCAGAGGACTCCCAGTCTCAAAATCCAATAAGGTTAATACACTAATAGTAGATATGGCTACAGCATTTGAAATTATTATAAACATGACCAGAAGGAGACTGAAGTATATATCATTAATCTCAGGTAAATGGGAAAGTATATTTAGCAACAGGGCAGAAATTAGAAAAAATAATTCTGGCTATTCCCTGTCAGGACTGAACAGGGATATGTTTGTTCAGTCAATTCGGAAGAGTGGAACAAGTATGAGATCAGATTCTAAGACTGGGTTCTTCCAGTAACCAATGACGACCAGAATTTAAACAAGTCATAGTGTCTCTCGGACCTCCATTATTTCATCTGTAAAATGCAGATAATACCTGTCCCGTGTTGTCTTTCTCAAGGTTGTCGAAAGATTATATATGTGAAAACCCTCCTTAAGAAGTAATTTTCAGCTACAAATGCTCACTATAAAACTTAAGTGCGTAGGAATCTATAGGTATGATTCTTTTGAAGACTTTTTCTTTTTTTTCGTAAAGATTTTATTTATTTTATTTTTTAGACAGAGGGGACGAGAGGGAGAGAAACATCAATGCGTGGTTGCCTCTCGTGCGTCCCCTACTGGGGACCTGGCCTGCAACCCAGGCATGTGCGCTGACTGGGGAATCGGACCTGTGACCCTTTGGTTCGCAGGCCAACACTCAATCCACTGAGCTACACCAGCCAGGGCTGAAGACTTTTTCTTGACTCCAATATGCCCCCGATCATTTCAGTTGCCATGCTGTTCAACTTTTCCATCATTTTTACATCTTCCTCTAGGAACAATGATGAGAACTAAAATACATAATACAAACTTTTCATTCTAAATAACAGAATCTTTTAAGGATCACAAGTTTTTAAAGGTGGTGCCCAAAGTCATTTTTTAGTCATTCTTGCTGAATAAGAAGAGGGGGATGGAGTCACCTTTAAGTTGTTACCCGGACAGCTGTTTCTGCATGAAAGGGGTCAGGAGAGATGCAACACTATGAAATGAAGCACCCTATTTCTTCCTCAACCCTCACTTTAAATCATATTACCCCAAATTACTGTGTTTAATTTATTTCTGGCACATAATAGCTGCCCAAAAGAAAGTTGCATAAAAGTTTGGGGGTATAAATGGGATGTAATCATTCAATGCCCATGCTGGGATTAGTTGGCTAAAAATAAGGATAAAGTATAAGTAACTTGGAGTGCTTGGAGGAAGCAGGTAAACAGGACAGTAGTGATGCCCAAGTGTTTTGTCACTCAGCATACTGGTTTGCAGATTTGGCAACACCATACTGCACAGATTTGGGGACATGCTTTCATCTGACACAGAGAAGATGTGAAGCTAGGGCTTGAACCAAGCTAGGTTGATTGACATCCTGATTTAATTCAACCATTCACTCATGCCTCACAACATCTACCTTGATAGAGCCTGCAGCAAATATTTTAACAAATTTCTCTGCTATTTCTGTTTTACTCCTGAGTGCTTCTTGTTCATTACACGATCTCAGTGATTATCTCGGCATATCATTAAAGACATTACATACATTTAAGAGGCCCTTGAAATTAATTTTTCTTGTTCACCTAATTTCTCGTTCATTCACACCTGCAAGCAATTCTGAGCTTCCATGTTCCTCACTTGAAGGGATCTTCTAAAACTAAAAAAAACATTTGTTGGTTGAATTTTTCTCTCAGCCATGATCTGTGAGTGGAGAAATTTCCTAATTTCTCAGCTCAAAACAAGGTGATGATGTTATAGCCTTACATCTATAAGCAGACGACCTCTTTACTACAAGATAATGAACTAAAATATCTGAAGGTAGGTCTTACAGAAAATTTCAGTAGGGCCCCAGGATCATCTATATCTAGAAAAGGCAGGTTTTGTAAATAGTAATAGAAGTCTACTAAGGCTTCTTTAACAAAAAACTATCGATTTTAGGCTTATATGAATTATATTCCCCTCTTCTTTAACCATGCACATGAGTAGTGTAAGAAAATGCTAGGCAGTCTTTATTTTGAAATATGACAAGTAGATCAAAAATAGAAATATTTTATGTATGCCAGTCCTCACACCTTTTATTAAAAGATGGATCCATCTTACATTCTATTCAGTGGGTTTAATAACCAAAGTACCAAAATGTCATGACTGCAAAACAATCCAATATATAAAACTCATTTGCAATCCGAGGAAAGAGACAGTATGAATTGCAATAGCTCATAGTCAGCATGCTTGTATTTTCCCTCTTTGACATTTCACTGTCTGTCCACTGTTTCGCCTCCCTAATTTGCAGAGCCTTCTTACTGATTTTACTCAAAAATTTGTCCCAACCTATTTTTCTTTCTGTTGGGAGCTCAAGGACCAACAATCTAGAAGGGCATTTTCTTCACATCTGCTCATCATATTCTCACAAATGCAGCATGACCTGTGGGGCATATACTCATATACATCATCTCCACATTGATTGCAATGTGTTTCCGCAGCTTAAAAGCATGTTGAAATTATAATGATCTTTGTTAACCCTCAGAAATTCTGCTGCTTACTAAATAATACATTACCAGGGATGAAAGACTTATTTTGCCTTTCCCCTCATGATACATTGGGGAGATTTTCTTGTAAGCTGCGTGGAAGAGCTGCCAGACCCCATCTCCTGGAAATGCCTGGAAGAGACATGAGCTAAGAGGAAAACAGCGAACTTTAAAAGAGAGACCTGCCAGCCTACATCAAGTCAACCACCCCCAACCTGGGCTACTCATACTGACTCAGTAACTTCGGTGTACTGGCAAATCATACACTATAATTAACTGTCCTTAATTCAGATGAACATTTTATGGGCCCACCGGGTCTGGAAAGAAAGTCGTTAGCTTCACTGACTAATTTTCAGTTAATCAGCAACAGTTCATTCAACAGAGCACTAATAGGACAGCCTTGATTAGAAGTATGGGGATATGATATTAATTGGCTTCTTCCAACAGGGATGAGGATGCTAAATGGCAAAGACCATCTGTAGCTTTGGGAAGGAAGTACTTGAAAAACACTTTCTGAAGGTAAATGATCAAACAAAAATACCTTTTAATAGTCAAATCAGACTATAATATATTTTGTTTCTTTTTGTCATTATTTTTTTGTTCTTCCCTTCAGAGGCAATATTTTGAAAATTACTGTTTTAAGTGACATTTGCAAATGCTGAAGCTAGATACTAATCAACCAGATCTTTTAGATTTTCATTGGGACATGGGTTAAGAATGCTGAAAATATGCAGAAATAAAAATTATATATGGATATGTATGTATAAGTGTATATTTATACCATAGCAGAACACCAAACACATGGAATTTCTCAGGCAAAATCACCTGATAAGAAGATGAAGCAAAGGCAGTTTCTTCATGGCTGTCATGTATTAGATGTGTCTGAAAGAAATTAAAAACAAGCTGAATGGTATTTATTCAAAATTTTGAATTAGAATACACGAGAAATTTCCTATTTAGTGGAAGCAGTGTTTACTGCAGTAAAATCTCCATTTACCAAAGTACCTCAAGAACGGAGGATCTAGTTAATTTAATTTTCCTGCTAATTAAAATTTAAATCTAATCTCCCTTTACTTGAATACGTATGTTGAAATGTTTTAGGAATAAAATGAAATATTTTATTTTCTTACCTTAGTAAGCTTAGTACAGGAAAAATAATTGAACCATAAATCATCTAGGAGTTTCATCTAGGGTCATTCAGAAGATTATTTCTCATGCTGTAATACAACAGAGGTAGGTACACAAGGCAGGTTTAAATGCACAGAAATTTTCCTTTGACCATAGGACCAGTGAGCATTCTCACACACAGCTGTGCTCTCTTCCTTCTCCCTAACTCCTTCTCCACCCTCTTCTTCCCTCTCCTCATCCCTTCCCCCTCTCACCTCCTCTCTCCCTCCCTCTCCTTCCTTCCCCCTCCTCCCTCCTTCCCCCTTCCCTCCTTCCCTCTCCTGTCTTAAATAAATATCTTTTATTTTTTACTTTCCCCCAAGTGCTCAGGACTCTTGGGTGAATATCCACTCCAAATGATCAGTGCGACTAAGGATTAATGAGGGTAAGGGGATTTTATTTTTCCAATGCCATTATCTAAGACCCATTAAAGTAGATTTAATGGGTCTTTTTCAAGGATAATTACAAGGCTTTCTTGATGGGCTATTACAAACAGCATTAATTTTCAGAAGTTGGGGACTTTACGAGAACCCATCAGGAGTCTTAAGTGCTGGAGTTGGATATCCCCCTGATCCGAGCCCTCTCTAGGCTCAGACGCCAAACCTCAGGCAAGGAGCTCAGGAGAGAACTTTCAAGAAGGCTTTCTTCATGGGTGCGTACCGTGAGGAAGGTCAGCACACTGTCGTGGGGTGACTTGAACTAATCAGGAAGACTCAAAATATTTTCCATTCTCCTCCACCTTCCCCTGAACTCCCAGAGAAAACATAAAATGGAATCTCTCTTCTCCCCTGTCATAATTGATGAACTTTTGCCTCATCCAGGCCCCTCCCTCCTGCTATAACAGAGGAGCTGCCCTTCCTCGTAAGGTTCATGCAGCTATTCTTGCTTTGGTCCTCTTAGGAATCTCATATAATCAATATACTACCTTTATCTTGCTTATTCAACCTCTTCCTCTCAAGCAGAACTTTCCCATTGGTTTTCTTTTTTGTTGAATATATTTTATTGATTATGCTATTACAGTTGTCCCAATGTTTCCCCCTTTGCCTCCCTCCACTCAGTACCCCCATTCCCTCCAGCAATCTCCCTCCTTAGTTCATGTCTATGGGTCATGCATATAAGTTGTTTGGCTTCTCCACTTCCTATACTGTCCTTAACATCCCCCTGACTATTCTGTACCTACCAATTCGTACTTCTTAATCCCTGCACCTTTTTCCCCATTCTTGCGCTTCCCTCTCCCAACTGATAACCCTCCTAATGATCTCCACATCTATGATTCTGTTTCTGTTCTGCTTGTTTGCTTAGTTTGTTTAATCGATCTTCTTTTTCTTAAATAAGTCCCTTTAACATTTTATATAATAAGGACTTGATGATGATGAACTCCTTTAGCTTCACCTTATCTGGGAAGCCCTTTTTCTGCCCCTTAATTCTAAATGATAGCTTTGCTGGATAGAGTAATCTAGGTTGTAAGTCCTTGCTTTTCATCACTTTGAATAATTCTTGCCAGTCCCTCCTAGCCTGCAAAGTTTCTTTTGAGTAATCAGTTATGGGAACTTCTTTATAGGTAACTATCTGCCTTTCTGTTACTGCTTTTAAGATTCTTTCTTTATCTTTAACCTTTGGCATTTTAGTTATGATGTGTCTTCATGTGGTCCTCTTTGCATCCCCCTTATTTCGCACTCTCTGTGCTTCCTGGACTTGTATGTCTATTTCCTTCACCAAGTTAAGGTCGTTTTCTTTCATTATTTTTTCAAATAAGTTTTCAATTCCTTGCCCTTTCTCTTCTCGTGCCAGCACCCCTATGATGCAAGTGTTGGTACATTTGAGTTGTCCCAGAGGCTCCTTAGTCTATCCTCATTTTTTGGGGGGGCCTCTTTTTTTCTTCTTGCTGTTCTGATTGAATTTTTTGTCTTCCTTGTGTTCCAAATCATTGATTTGATTTTCAGCTTCATCCACTCCACTGTTGATTCTCTAATTTTTTCTTTATTTCACTAGTGTAACCTTTATTTCTGCATGGGTCTTTTTTATGCTATTGAAGTACCCAATGAGTTCCTTGAGCATCCTGATCACCAGTGTTTTGAACCCTGCATCTGATGGGTTGTTTATCTCCATTTTGTTTAGTTCTTTTTGTTGAGTTTTGTTCTGTTCTTTCTCTTGGGCCATGTTTCTTTGTCTCCTCATTTTGGCAGCCTCCGTGTGTTTGTTTCTATGTATTAGGTAGAGCTGCTTTTACTCCCTGCTTTAGTAGCATGGCCTAATGTAGAAAAGCACACCCATAAGTTGGGTGGGGTAGAGCCTTAGGTCATTGTCAGTGCGGGGCAACCCCTGTGAACCAGGTTGATGGAGTATCAGATATGATGTAGCCGCTCTATGGCTCTGTGTGGAGGAGGGCTCAGAAAATGGACAATGGTAGCTGCCTGGCCTCTGGAGTTTTCTCCAGGAGGAAGCTGTCCCATAGCACTCACCCTGATGACGGACACTTCAGTTTGTCCCCATATGCCACTGGTGCCCTTCCAGCTGCTATCCTGGTGCTGAAGCTCAGAGGGAGTGAGTCTGTGTAAGTCCTAAGTCTGTTACAGGCCCCTTAAGAGGAGACACCTGAGAATCTCACAGTTTTTTCCTCCACCCCACCCCTCACTGATTTTTACAGCCAGAAGTTATGGGGACTTATCTTCCTGGCACTGGAGCCCTGGGCTGGGTGGTGTGGTATGGGGCTGGGATCCCTCACTTCTGAGATATCCCTCCTGATTTTCATCCACACACGGCTGTGGGAGTGTCTCTTCTGCATCTCTGCATCTCCACCCATCCTACCCATCTGAATGAACGTGACTTCTTTAATTCCTTGGTTGTTGGACTTCCATACAGCTCGATTTTCTGGCAATTCTGGGCAATACTTACTTTGTAGTTTAGTTGTAATTTTTGCTGTGGTTGTGCGAGTAGGTGACCATGTTTACTTACACCTCCATCTTGACCAAAAGTCTTAAGTAAATATCTGAAATAAGCTTTTTTTATTCTCCTTCCCTCTCTAGTTTTCATTAATGTATTATAAAAAGTATTATTATTTAAAAGTTTTTAAAAGGTTATTTGAATTAATAAAATAGTAACTTTGTATTTTCTAAGGAAAATATTTTTCTCAATATTTGCATGAAGTCAAATAACCAAGATTCCAATCTGTTGTTCATTTGAGGGAGCAACAGTTCAACCCAGAACAGTTAGCATATAACTGGAAATCTGGTCGTCTGTAAGATCCTTTGGAACCGTAATAATCAGGATCCAGGATCAAATGCTGGTTCTTGATGGCGCTGGCTCAGTGGGAGTCCATATTGCTACTACCAAGTCCGACCGCAATCAGGCAAGGGAGCTGGGTTCTCGGGCGCTGGTCCTACTGCTGCCCTCTTACCCTCCACCAGCTGTGGTTCAAAGGCTGCCACCCAATTCCTCCGCTGCTATGATACTTGATGGGACTGTAGCCACAGCCTTGGTGGCAGGGGAACCGCATGTAGGGACACCATCCTTCCCTCCATCCTACGTCCAATGCATGTTCTATTATGACCACCTTCAGAGGTGCTGATGTGTGGATTTCTCAGGCATCCTAGTGTGTTGAGCAGAGGAAACTTCGTTGGGTTATACATATCCAAACAGTTGTAGGTTTATGAGGAAATACAAAGGGGTCATCCCTCTCTGCCATGTTGCTGATGTCACTGACTCGCATATGGTAAATCGTCCTGTATCTCAGGGATAAATACCACTTGGTCATGGTATATAATCTTTTTAATGTGTTTCTGAATTCAGCTTGCTAATATTTTGTTGAGAATTTTTGCATCCATATTCATCGGGGATATTGGTCTATAGTATTCTTGTGGTATCCTTATCTGGTTTTGGTATCAGTGTAATGCTGGCCTCATACAATGAGTTTGGAAGTGTTCTCTCCTCCTCAATATTTTGGAAGAGTTTGAGGAGGATTGGTGTTCATTATTCCTTAAATGTTTGCCAGTATTCACCAGTGAAACAATAAATTGCTTAAAATTGTTTTCCCCAATTGTGATGTGCACACAATGTTGCATGTTTGAAGGTCAGCTGGGTAAGACATGCTCTGATTGTAAAACAAAATTGTTTCTGCAGGCATCAAATTATGGATACCTTAGGCACTGTTTCAAATGTATGCATAATTTTTATTCAATTAAAGCACCTTCTCTTTTAGAGCCTCGACTATTAAGGGCACATACCCAATGTTTAGAGTCATTTGGATAATGAATACTAGGTAGAAAAAGGTATATTACCTTTACATTAGTTAATCTTTCTTTGACATTTACCTGTAACCTAAAATGGCAAAATCCTTTTCCCTTAGAATTAAAGATAGTAATTACATTAGCAAATCCAGGAAGATCAACATAGTAAGTTTTAACTATTAGGGTGATTTTTTAGGTTTCATTACTTTATTGATTATTTTATCTCTATGTCTCTCAACTAAAGATATTTAACTTCGTAATCTGTGATTTAAAGTGGTAACCCTTGATTAGGTTTTGAGGTGGTCCACATCCAATCTTATTTGTGATGTCAGCGCTCTCTAACCAAAGACCATCAGGAGTACACCTATAGTTGAATACATTTGGGCTTATTGGCTCAGTGTAATAAGGAAGACGGTACATCGTGACGAGGTACCGACGGAAGAGAGAACCCACAGGGCATCTCAGTTAGAGGGCGTCAGAAGGGACTTTTGGATGTGCGCTTCTTTTTAGTGATTCGGGGAATGGGTTCTGAGAAGTATGGTTTTCCTATGGATTGATTGCTCTGAGGGGGCAAGGAAAATGCGTGTGATCTTGATACTTTTTATCTACAAGGTGGGCATTCTAAAGAATAAATGGGGGGCTAGTAGAAAATACTAGAAAAAACATACTTATTTTTATGGCTGGAATGTGAAACATGAAACTAGAAGCAAGGAACTTTTATTGAGTGTGGCAGGCATCCACAAGGGAAGTGAATATTTATGACTAGAGAGTGTGAAACTTTCTTATTGGGCCAGTGGTTAGGAGGACTTGGTATGACCCCACTCAGTGCAAATTGAAGTGAAGTCTTTTGTGCAGAATCTTGTGTATCCAGTGTCCAGTCTGTAGCCCAATATAATAGAGCCTATTCTTGCAGACACAAATTGAATGCCTTCTCATAAGCCATTAATGTTCGTGATAGTGCCAAAGATATCTAACATATGAATATTTTCCAAGGAAATGGCCACTTCATTGCAGCAGAACATCTTATGATAATACTTATTAATATTAATTTCTCTGTCGATTGTAGATCTCAGGCTCAGAAGCACTACTTACTATGACTTTCATTTTCTTTTCATGCACCAGTGTCACAGTTTGACCACTGGGAACCCCTTCAGGCTGGCTTCCTATAATACTAACCCAGAACTTTTGAAAGCATCTTTGTTTTCTTACAACAAAATAATCCATACCAAATACTGTTTTTTTCTAACATACTACTAGAGTTTACTAAAGACTTTCATTCATGCTCTACTGATAAATCTTACTGCTACGCATAATTCTAAGTATATATGCAGCTGGAATGCCACCAAATTCCAGTAAGAGCAATTTGTAATCAGTGAGTTTATCATCAGTGTTGTCTTCATTTGATTGTGGATTTCAATTACTCTAATCCTTGAATTTTAATTATAAATACTGTCAATTTAGCTTCATCATTATTAACTTAGCTTAGGAATCATTGTTTGTTCACCTTAGAGGGAGAAAGGATACATATTTGCATCAACAGTATTTTTGCTGTATAATTTTCCAATAAGTAGATGTTAGGATGAGTATGCATTGAAGTTCAAATATGAATTAGTCATCCCCTCATTTTTTGAGCAGCTGCATTCCTAAACTTTAAAAATGCACAGGGACTCTAAAAATCATGATTAAAAGCTCACTTTTAATAGAAAATTAATAAGTGGTTTATATGTTGCCAACAACCATTTTACTACAAATTGTTTATTTTGTTTCCCTATGATTCTTGATTATCATGGAATTCTTTTTTTTCCTTTTTATTGCATTTATTGGGGTGACAGTGGTTAACAAAAATATACAGGTTACAGATGCACAATCCCACAGCACATCACCCGTGCACTGTATCGTGTGTTCACCACCCCAAGTCAAGTCTCCTTCCATCAGCATTTATCCCCCTTTACGTTCCTCCATCTCCCCCCGCCCCTCTTCCCTCAGCAATCATCACATTGTTGTCTGTGTCCATGAGTTTTTTCTCTTCTTTTCCTTTTTTTGCTCAATCCCTCCATCCCTCCCCTGATAGCTGTCAGCCTGCTCTCCATCTGTGAGTCTCTCCCCATTTTCCTTGTTAGTTCAGTTTGTTCATTCGATTCCACATGTGAGTGAGATCATATGGTACTTGTCTTTCTCTGACTGGCTTATTTCACTTAGCATAATGCTCTACAAGTCAACCCATGATGTCACAAATGGTAAGACTTCTTTCTTTTTACAACCAAGCAGTATTCCATTGTGTAAATGTCCCACAGCTTTTTTAGGCTCTCATCTACTGATGGGCACTCGGGTTGCTCCCAAACCTTGGCTATTATTATAAATAACACTGCAGTGAACATAGGGGTGCACATATTCTTTCAAATTAGTGTTTCAGGTTTCTTTGGATAAATTCCCAGAACTGGAATCACTGGGTCAAAAGGCAGTTCCATTTTTAGTTTTTTGAGGAAATTCCAAACTGTTTTCCACAGTGGCTGCACCAGTCTGCATTCCCACCAACAGTGCACTAGGGTTCCCTTTTCTCCACATCCTCGCCAGTACTTGTTGTTTGTTGATTTATTGACAGTAGTCATTTTGAAAGGATATAGAGAGTCGAGAAATAAACCCATGCCTTTATAGTCAATATTTGACAAAGGAAGCAAGAACATACAATGGGGTAAAGATACTCTATTCAATAAATGGTGTTGGGAAAATGGGACAGATATGTGCCCAAAAAAATGAAACTAGACCACCTTCTTACACCACACACAAGAATAAACTCAAAATGGATTAAAGACTTAAATGTTAGACTTGAAACCATAGAAATACTAGAAGAAAACATAGGCAGTAAAACCGCTGACATTTCTTTTAGCAGTATTTTTTCTGATGTCTTTCCTCAGGCAAGGGAAACAAAAGAAAAAATAAACAAATGGGACTACGTCAAATTAAAAGTTTTGCACAGCAAAAGACACCATCCACAAAGTGAAAAACCAACCCAATGAATACGAGAACATATTCTCCAATGATACATCCAATGAGGGGTTAATATCCAAAATTTATAAAGAACTTATAAAAGTCAACACCAAAACAACAGACAATTGAATTTTAAAAATGGGCAAAAGACCTGAATAGACAATTCTCCAAAAAAATACATATCATGGAATTCTTTTTCCTTTGGAAAGTATGAACAGTGATAAAGAATGGCCATAGGCAAATAAGTTTAAATCTGCCCTTAGTGAACACTTTCATGACTGAAAACTCATTAGAAATACCAGAGTACACTGGGTGATTTTATTTTACAGAATACTCATATCACCAGCAATCCTGATAGGGTAGGCATGTGTATTATAAAAAAATGTCCCCCTCTATTCCTCTTTCCTGTGTTACCTTTCCTATCTACATACCCAACACTGAGAATCACCACTGTTTTAGGTCTCTAGTACCTAAAGGTTATGAATGACTTTTCAGAATGGTGCCCAGTGGAAACAAAGACTTAGCAATATGTGTAAGCTTTTCAAAGAAGAGAAAGCTCATTGGCCATTTGTACACCTTCAGGCCAAAGATGTTTCAGAATCCCATTCCTGGCACCTCAGGTCAACCTTATGACTGTAAAGGTCTCCGACTTCTCTCTCTGACTTAATGTACTTTCTAACAGATACTGCATTATGGATCAATGACCATGGAGAAAAGAAATATCCCTGTGGCTGTATGCTACTTAGAATTGTGTGACTGGGAGAAATAAGTAATATGGTGTTTTTCCCCTCTCTCCAGTTGTGTAGTAGAGGCATTGGTCTTCAGCACATATAGACCACCCCTTAAAGACTTTTGTCCATATATTCAAGAGTAGAATGGTATTGGCTTCCTTTTATCCTATAATGTGAGCTATTAGGCATAAAAAATAATCACAAAATCTCAGAGGTATATACAAAATTAGCATTTGATTAACTTTTGATCTGAAGCTGTACTTCAGCTGGTCTCACTTATAAATTACACATCTATAATTGGGCTCAGTGGCTTGTGGAATTCAACTGGGTGATCTCATTGTGTCTATGTTTATTTTGGTGCTTGTACTTTAGGTGTAAGATCCAAAACATCATTGCCAAGAGCAATGTCAAGGAGGTTTTTTCCTACACTTTCTTCTTAGTTTCATGGTTTCAGGTCTTACATTTAAGTTTTTAGTCCATTTCGACTTAATTTTTGAGGGATGTAAGTTTGTTTGGGGTTTAGTTTCATTCTTTCACACGTGAATATCCAATTTTCCCAACACCATTTATTGAAGAGGCTGTCTTTTCTCCATTGAGTAATCTTGACTCCCTTGTTAAATATTAGTAGACCATATATTTTGGATTTATTTTTGGTCTCTCCATTCTGTTGCATTGATTTGTCTGTTTTTATGCCAAAACGTACTGTTTTGATTACTATAGCTTTATGCTATAGGTTGAAATCAGGAAATGTGATGCCTCCCACTTTATTTTTCTTCCTTAAGATTGGTTTGGCTGTTCAGGGTCTTCTGTGATTCCATATATATTTTAGGATTGGTTATTCTACTTCTGTAAAAAAAGCCATTGAAATTTTTTTTTACACAGTGGGGAAGGGAGGGAGAAAGAGAGGGAGAGAAACATCAATGTGTGGTTGCCTCTCACACGCCCCCTACTAGGGACCTGGCCTGCAACCCAGGCATGTGCCCTGACTGGGAATTGAACCGGCGACCCTTTGGCTTACAGGCAGACACTCAATCCACTGAGCTACACCAGCTGGGTGTAATCTTGATAGGGATTACACTGAATCTGCAGATGGCTTTTGGTAGTATGGACATATTACCAATGTTAATTCTTCCAATCCATGAGCACAGGATACCATTCCATTTATTTGTGTCTTCTTCAGTTTCTTTCATCAGTATCTTACAGGTCTCAAAGTAACAATCTTTCACCTCCTCAGCTAACTTTACTGCTAAATATTTTATTGTTTTTAATGCTATTGTAAATGAGATAATTTTATTTCTTTTTCAGATAATTTATTATTAATGTATAGAAATGCTGATTTTTGCATTTTTATTTTGTACTCTGCATGTGTACTGAATTCATTGATTAAACCTAACAGTTCTTTGGTGGAGTATTCAGGATTTTCTATATATAAAATCATATCATCTACAAATAGAGTCTGTTTCACTTCTTTCTTTTTCAGTTCTGGTGTCTTTTATTTTTTCTTGCCTGATTGCTCTGGCAACGACATTCTAGTACTATGTTGAATAGCGTTGGTGAGAATGGGCACCCTTATCTCTTTCCTAATCTTAGATAAAAACCTTTCAACCTTTCACCATTGAGTATGATGTTAGATGTGGGTTTGTCATATATGGCCTTTATTATACAGAGATACATTTCTTCTATACCTATTTTATTAAGCTTTTATGAATGAATGCTGAATTTTGTCAAATGCTTTTTCTACATCTAATGACATAAGCATATGACTTTTCTTCTATTAATTGGATGTATCACATTAATTTATGCATGTTAAACTATCTTTGCACCCCAAGGACAAATCCCATGTGATTACGGTGAATGATCATTTTAATGAGCTGCTGAGTTTGGTTTTCTAATATTTTATTGAAAATGTTTGCATCTACTTTCATCAGGCATATTGGTCTGTAGTTATCTTTTCTGGTTCTTTCTTTTGGGGTTGTTTTCCCGTCTTCGATTTTTTAAAAGAGTTTGAGAAGAATGAGCATTGATTCCCTTTTAAATGTTTGGTAAAATTTACCAGTGAAGCCCTCTGGTCCTGGGCTTTTCTTCACTGGAAGATATCTGATCACTGATTAAATTTCCTTATTAATCCTTAGTCTGTTTAAGCTCTCCTTTTATCCTGATTCAGCCTTTTTAGTTTGTATGTTTCTAAGAATTTTTTTTATTTTTCTAGATTTTCTAGTTTGTTGGCATGTAGTTATTTATCGTAGCCTCTTACGATCCCTTGTATCTCTGTGGTATCACTTGTAATGTCCCATTTTTCAGTTATAATTTCGTTTTGGGTCCTCCATTGTCCTTGGTTAGTCTAACTACAGGTTTGTCAATTTGGTTTATCCTTTCAAAAAACCAACTATTAGTTTGGTTCATATTTTGTGTTGTTTTCATTTTCTTGGTTTTGTTTATATGTGCTCTAACCTTTATTATTTCCTTCCTTTTGCTAAATTTGGGCTCAGTTTGTTCTTCTTTTTCTAGTTCCTTAAGATGTAGAGTTAGGTTATTTAATGGGATCTTCATTTCTTCTTAACGTAGACATTTATTGCTATCAACTTAACTCTTAGAACTGCTTTTGCTGTATCTTGTAAGTCTTGGCATGTTATGTTCCCGTTTTAATTATCTCAAGATACATCTTTATATCCTCCTTAATTTCTCCCTTGATCCATTGGTTGTTAAGGAGAGTGTTTGTAATTTTCATATGTTTGTGAATTTTCCAGTTTTCTTCTTGTTGATTTGTAGTTTCGTATCATTGTGGTCAGAGAAAATACTTAGTATGATCTCAATCTTCTTGAATCTTGTTTTGTGGTCTAACATATGGTCTATCTTAGAAAATATTTCATGTGCACTTGCGGATAGTGTAGTCTGCTGTTGTCAGACTGTTCTGCATATATCTGTTAGGGTCTATTGATAAATAGTGTTATTCAAATCCACTGCTTCCTTATTGAGTCTCTGGAAGATCTATCCATTGTTGATAGTGGGGTCCCGAATGATTATTGCATTGCTATTTATTTCTCCTTTTAGCTCTGTTAGTTTTTCCTTTATACATTTAAGTGCTCCAATGTTGTGTACATAAATATTTAGAATTTTTATATGCTACTGATGTATTGACACCTTTATCGTTATATAATGACCTTCTTTTTCTCTTTTACCATTTTTAGTTTGAAATCTATTTCATCTGTTATAAGTATAGCTATCCCTGCTTTTCTTGGTTACCATTTGCTCAAAATATATTTTTCCATATCTTTATTCTCATTCTGTGTGTGTTTTTAAAGCTAAAGTGAGTCTCATATAGGCAGCATATTGGTGGATCTTGTTTTTAATCCAATTCAGACATTCTGTGTCCTTTGATTGGAGAATTTAATGTGTTTACATGTAAAGTAGTTATTGATAAGTAAGGACTTACTATTGTTATTTTGTTGTATTCTGATTGTTTTGTAGATCCACTGTTCCTCCTTTCTTACCCTGCTGACTTTTTTTGTGTTCTGATGTCTTGTGTTATCAGTATGCTTCGAGTTCTTTGTCCTGTTACTTGTGTAATTAAGATTTTCTCTTGTGTTCACAATAAAGCTTAAATAAATATATTAAAATTATAACACCCTGTTTTAAACTAATAACTTCAACAGAATTTCTGAGCTTTAAATTTTTACTTCTTCCTGCCCTCACAATTTAGGTTATTTATATTAAAATTTACTTATTTTTATACTGTTCTAGCTAACAAAAATTATTATAGTTGTGGTTAATTTTAGTACATATGTTTTAAAACTTTAAACTATAGTTGTAAGTGAATTACATACCACTGTCACCGTATTACAGAATCTGACTTTATATATTTACCATTAAAAATGAGTTGTACCCTGCCTTCATAGGTTTTTATGATGTTAATTAGCATCCTTTTATTTCCACTCAAAGAACTCCCATTAGCATTTCTTGTAAGGCAAAGTTAGGGGTGATGAATTCCCTCAAATCTTGTTTGTTTAGCCAAGTCTTTATCTCTCCATTTCTGAAGGACAGACTCACTGGATATAGTTGACCCTTGAACAATATGGATTTTTTATTTCCTGGATCCACTTATATGTGAATTTTTTTTCAATAAATACTGTAAATGTCTTTTCCCTTCTTTATGATTTTCTAAATAACATTTTCTTTTCTCTGGCTTACTTTGTAAGAATATAGTATATAATGCGATATACAAAATACGTGTTAATTGACTCTTTATGTTATCCTTAAGTTTACTTCCAGTCAACAGTAAGCTTTTAGTAGTTAAGCTTTTGGGAGTCAAAAGTTACATATGGTTTTTCATATGGAGGTGTCAGCACTTCTAACCCTCATGTTATTCAAGAATCAACTATATAGTATTCTTGGTTTACATTTTTAAAAAAATATTTTGAATATGTCATCCCATTCGCTTCTGGCCTGAAAAGGTTCTGTTGAGAAATTCGCTGGTAGTCTTATGGGGTTTCTCTTGTGTGTAACCTCTTTTCTCTTGCTGCTTTTAAAATTCTGTCCTTGACTTTTTACATGTAATTATAATGTGTCTTGGTGTGGTCCTATTCAGGTTCAACCTGTTTGAGGTGCGTTGGGCCTCTTGGCTCTAGATGTCTATTTCTCTCCCTAGTTTGGGGAAGTTTTCAGCCATTATTGCTTTAAATACACTTTCCTTTTCTTTTTCTCTTTTCCGTATAGAATTCCCATAATGAGCATATCGTTTCTTATACTTGTGCCCCATGAGCTCTATCGCCCTTCTTCATTCTTTTTCATTCCTTTTTCTTTTTGTTCTTCTGACTGGGTAATTTTTAATGTCTGACCTTACTGGCTGCTGATTTTTTCTTCTGCATGTTCAAGTCTGCTTTTGAAGCTTTCTGTTGAATTCTTCAGTTCACTTGTTCTAATTTTCAGCTCTAGGGTTTCTGTTTGAGTCTTTTGATGGTTTCTGTTTCCTTGCTGCATTTCCCGTTTTGTTCATGCATTGTTATCCTAATTTGGTTTTGTTATCTGTATGTGTGTTCTTGTAGTTCACTGAACCTTAAGAGGATTATTCTGAATCCTCCATGATCTCCATGTCTGTAGGGTCAGCTATTAGAGCTGTGTAAGTCCCTTTGGTGGTATCATATTGATAAGATTTTTTGTGATCCTCAGTTCTTTATGTTGGTGTCTGCACATTTGATTAAGTGGTCTCCTCTTCCAGACTTTGCAGGTTCACTTTTGCAGAGACATTCTTCACAATTCAGCTCAGTTTGGGTTTCTGGACATGTCTGCTGGTAACATCCTATTGGCAGATAGGACCTGCTGTTTGGGTCTGTTCTGGGGCAAGGAAACTGTTTAAGCTCTGAGGTTAGGGTAGGAGGGGTTGCCACAGACTGAGAATTTATGGCTTGGTACCCATGTGAGGCTATTGGATGGACTCTGTGGTTTCCAGGATTCTCTGGTCAGGCTTCCTAGATGTTTCGGACTGGTATTATACCCAGCAGTAGATGGGCCCTTGCAGCTCATTGTTTGAGGAGCCAGATCTGGCAAGAATGTGCACAAAATATCCTAGTCAGGTGAGGCCCCTGGTTTCGCTCTGCAGACAGGGAAATCCAGGGCCATGGTGTCTGTTCAAGGGATGTTTTAAAATGTGCCATCTGACTTGCACTTAAAAAGAGCATCTCTAAAATAATACTATTCCCTTAGAACACAGCAACAGACAGCTTGTCTCTGGGAAACAAAAGAATGATTATTAAAAGCTCATTTGAAAGTCTTGTCGTACAAGGAAAGGCTAAGTTGGTAGAGTTCTGCTCTTCATGTCAGCTCTTCCCCTTCCTATATCCTGTCAGCCCCGTCTCACCCAGCATACAGGTGTTTAGGCAAGTTTAGAGAAGAACGAGCATGCACTTGCATACAATGGAGCGTTTTCTTGGAGCATTCGAATCCATTTCAAGTGTTGACCTAAGACTGGCCCAAAGGAAATGAGAGAAAACCGTCACCCCAAGAGAAACAAAATAAACATAGTCTGGTCAAAATGGAAACTGACCCCAAAAAATCTAAAATGAAAATATGATTCCAAAAGTGTAGAGATATGAGTGAATGTTTTATCTTACTCTCTTGTGCTTTTCTATTTCAGCATAAGTTCTGTTTTTGTTCAGTTTTAAAAGAGCTGCATATTTAAGGATTTCCTCAACTCTGAGACAAGAAGGATTAAGGCTAGTTATGAGGAGATAAGCCCTTCAGAGAGTAAAGAACAGTCTTTTTAAAGTTTATCTTCTGGATGCATATGAATATTTTTTTGTGGTTTCAGGATAGAGCAAACAGTGTTGACAGCTTATAAACGATTCCGGTAACCATGGGCCTTCCTCCACCTCTTAGCTGAACTATAACTAACAAGTTAAAAATCCGCCTGAGTATGAAATAGTTGTCTAGTATTATTGCCTCTACACATTTTGATCAGCTGCCAGCTGAGAAACCTTTGGAGCAAAACTTTATAAGCTTATCTGTTGGTTCATTAGGGTTACTGGGGGAAGAAAGAAAAGACAGTTTTCAGATTGCTGCTAATTAAAATGATTGCCAAGACCCCTCTCCAAGGACCACTCTTTCAGTTACGAAGTGCATGTGTAAATGAAGCGCCCCAGGCCATCAGCAAATTGACAAATGCAAGTCGACCAGTGAGGCTTGCTGTTTAAACTGAGCTCGTATACAAGCAGCTCAGCTGGAAAAAATGGCGAGGGGATTTATTTACAAGGGTTCTGTAGATTTTCTTGTCTGAGCAGATGTTTTGAGGCATGTTGCAAAAATATAGTTTCTGGCCTTTTTTAAAGGCAGGTATTGGAACTTGGATTTCACACTTGTGATCCAAAACTCAGACCCACCATTCGATTTTTTTCAGTTAGGGGATTCACATTGATAGTTAAGAGACTTAACAGCACCATCGCAGATAATGTCAGTGCCTCACTCGTGCGCCAAGGGCATCTTCCTATCTTCCTACCGGCACCTGGGTCCCTCTGCTGGCGGGCAGTCTCAAGCCAGAGGCACTTGCTCAAGTTATACATAGGGCAGGCCCACTCTAGGGACTTTTGCCCCTGGGAGAAGCCATCCATCCATAAATGACAACCCAAATTGATAGATAAATACCATGAACCTCTTGGCTCTGGGGGCAGGAGTGCCGAGGTGTCTTCTCCACTGTCTGCTGCAGTTGCTAGTGGGATTGTGCCCCAGTTGCCCTCTACGGGGACCTGTTCATTCTGCAGCTTGTAACCGGCTTTCTTTCCTTGTCTCTCCTGCTTCCTCATTTCTTTCTTGGTTGCGGGGACAACCTTCCAGATGAACTATTTGCATTTAAATCCTCGTGTCAGGGCTTGCTTTTGGAAGGACCCAGCCTAAGACAAGTGCTGTTGCTAAGATAATGGTATAGAGAAGGTCCAGTTTGTATGGATCCAAGTAAGTCACCTCTGATTTTATGTCCTTACCTTCCTTAATCATAACCCCAAAAGAAGCCCTGATAAAATATGAGAATTTTGGCAACAACTAAATAATGCTCAGAATTATCACATCCCTGATGCCTAAATACTCATAAATGTTCGTGAGAATTGTTAAACCAACCTCAATTTTAAAAGAACTTACTTGCAAGCATTTGGTATCACTTGTGATATTTTGATACAGTCACAGGGAGTTCTAGAAAGTTATATTAGAGATCTATTAATTGGAAACGTGATTACTTCATTGGATACTAAACCTAGTACAAGTTAATGTCTCCATGATATGTTTCAAATAAAAATGAAAAACTTAACTTAGAACCAGAACATTTAGTATACTAACCCCCAATTTTATACATATTTAACTATTTGGGGAATCACTTTTTTTTTTCAGTTTCAATCAGGTTTTTGTCATGACATTTTCAACACTGGGCTTTGTTATATTATTAAACAATGTTTACAAGGCTTTTCCTCAATCCTCCTGAGTCTTTTAAACACACATACATTCTGTTGACAACCACAGTAAAGTAGTAAATGGAAACTTTTTAGGATGCGAAGTCTAACTCCCTCTCTCATTTCCCAAACTTTTTCCTGATTATCTGGATGTCACAAGGAAATGTGTCCTTTCAGTCCATATCATTCAGTTGTTCAAGTTACTTCAATGCGCCCACACATACAAGCCAAGCAAAGGGAACAGACTGAACTCAATCAACTCACAGGCTGTTTACGAAATACCTGATCAGTAGTCCAATGATTCAGTAGTTACAGCCGGTCAGACAAAAGTGCTCATGAAACTGATGCCATAGACACAAACCACCAGTGTTTGAATCAGTTTTGTTCCATACCATAGTTGCATATTTCACACTCAATTTAGCCAAATATGTTACAAATACATTAGTTTGGTCATCCTGACCCTTAAGAAAAACCTTACACTCCTAAAGCAGTTCTCAGTAGATGTTCCTCAGTACCTTTTGGTCAACAGTAACCACTTTTCCTTTGGCTTATTTGACATTCTCTAAAACCCTCTGACTCTCATTCTGTTACGTCTGGAGTGCTGACCCCAAGATAGAGTGATTGTAGTTACCAGAGGGAAAAAAATTAGAATGAGTCTAGTTTTATTTTGTCTCCTTAGCTTTTTCTGTGTGGCTTGGAATACTAGATTTCAAAAGATGGACTATGAAAAGGGAAACTGGAAAGAAAAGATCAGATCTTGCCCTTCTTTTCCTGTGAAAGCATTTGACTATTGCTCAACTGCTGGAATCTAAATCAGGTTTTTACTGCAGCTAAGAAGCATAAGCCACGCCCTGGCCGGTGACTCAGTTGCAGCATCATCCCGTGCAGCAAAAAGTTCCCGTTCGAGCCCCGGTCAGTGTGCACATGAGAGGCAACCAATTGATGTTTCTCTGTCTCTTCCCCTTTCCTCTCTCTTAAAATCAGTAAGCATATCCTCGGGTGAGTATTGAGAAAAAATAAAGTATAACCAAGGATCTCAAGCCTAAGTATAAACCATGTATTTCATAGTCTTCATTTTGTTGACTGAGACTGAGTTCAGTTGGATTTTACATGTTTTGAGCCTGCTTCTAAGGCATTTCCTCTAGGACGCAAAGGAATACAGGGTCTTCCTGTGCCTGCTGCCACTGCCGTGTCACTGCTTGTCTGCTCGTTTCCTCTGCTGCCCCTCAGCACCTGCACCTACCTTTCTGGAAAATCAGGATGCTATGAATGAGGTAGAACCAAGGCATTAAAAACTGGCAAAAATCCAAATAGACATATACTAGTTTATTGATGGAATAGAGGAAAGACTAATAAAATGTGTGGATTAGGCAAAGCTGAGAAGTTGACATTATGGGTCAGATAAGTCTTTCTGACCCATAATGTCTGACCCTAATTTTGAATTCTTTAGAAGTCAAAATTAAGACAGAATAAGAACTTCGTAAATCGGAGAAGCCATCTTGGCTTTCAGAAATGCAGTGATAAAGTGCTAAATAGCCGTAATAATACAAGAAAAGAGCTTCACATAGAACTTGAGTGAGTTTCCCTCTAAGGAAGATTTATACATTCATGTAAAATAAAAAATGTGAAGAAAAGATTCTACAGTGCCACTCAACTCAAATGTGATAAAATATATTGAAGCAAAATTAACATTGTGAACCTATTATTGTGGAAGTAAGATTGTACTGATAGCAGGAAAATCATTAGCTTTGAAGTAAGAATAGGGGTTCAAATCTTGGCTTCTCCGTTTTTGCTAGCTACGTGCTTCTAGATAAATTATTATCCCTCTTTACTATTATTTTCTTCAGCTATAAAACTGGAATAATGCCATTTTTACAAGGATTTAGTACAGGTTCGATGAGATCATGTAAGTCAGTGGTTCTCAGACAGGGGCAATTTTGCTCCTCTGGGGACATCTGGCAATGTGTGGAGACATTTTGGTTGTCACAACGTGAAGGTGCTATTGACGTCCAGTGGGTAGATCCCAGGGATGCTGCCCAACATCCTACAATGTACAGGACGGCCTCACAACAAAGACTTATCTGACCCATAATGTCAACAATGCTGAGGTTAAGAAACCCTGGTAAAGAACATAGCCCACCACCAGACATGTAGTGAATGTGGAGCAAATTGTAGGTACTACTTTAATTATTGCTACCTAAATAGGAATATAGAGAACCAAATTTTTATGGGAAAGGACAAAGGAAGAAAATTGTAGGATTGAGAAACATGCCGAAAGTGATCCTGGGTATAGCCATTGAAGGCCTTTGTGGGACAAACTAAAATGCGCATTCTAAACTTTTTATTTTAAACACTAAAAATAAAAGGCAAGCGTTTAAGCAATTAAAAAGTGATGACACCATTAAAAAAATCATATTGCTAGGGTGATGAGAAGCCCTTGGAAAATTTTAACCTATGCAAACAAAATAAGATTGGATTAAACACATTCTAGGATATTAAAGCTATTAAAATCATTAGACTGTGAAATATGCTACCAAGAAAGTGCCAGACCTACCACCTCTGAGACACTTAAAACTCCACTAACAAAACATTACAAAGTATATTTCTGGGAAAAGGGAACTAACACAGAAGAAGATCAAGCTGCTAATTCAAAAGATCTTTTTCTTTTCCTTCTGATATTCCTGTTTCAACAGTTACTTTTAAAATGGTGGGAGGCAAAATGTCAAATTGAAACCAAGTTTCGTGGGATCAAACCATAATATCAGTTACTTGATCAGTTTGGGAAAGATCATGGAAATTGGCAAAAGCTTCCCTGTTGAAAAAAAATTAAGGCTGTTGAAGAGGAAGAGGTACCATAATCTATCAGATTAGCTTTAGCATGTACAAAGTAGACAGCAGACTTGACTTTGAGGGGAAAAATTTCTTTAGATATTAACAAAAAACCTGGAAATGGTTACATAAAAGACAATGATGAAATTCATTGTCACAGTTTTTAAATCGAATGCCTGTCCCGCCCTAGTTGCAGGGTTTGTTTTTGTTGTTGTTTTTTTTCTTTTAACCTCAGAAATAAAGAGCTCAGAAATCACTGAAAGTGTTGAAGCATACGTTTAAGAAGCGGTTTGTAAACTATAAAGTAATATAGCAGATACAGATTGTATTCAGTAAACTATGCTGCGTTCTCTTAAATAAAATAGTTACTTGACAAGCATCATCTCAACTGATTAAAACAAAACACAACGTACACAAATTCATGAGGTGGGCAGAACATAGAGAATACAGCTGAGTCGACCTAAGTCATTTGCTTGTTATGTTAGGGCCAGTTGATAGGCTTACAAGAGCTGGATTAACAAAATCAGATTTTGCCTCTCTGACAACTAGATTAGTGCCCTTTCTGTTGCCACCCCCGAACACTCTTTCAAACGAGTGCTCATGAAAGGACAGTGCTTAAGGTTTCTATTATACAGGCAGCTAAATGTTTGTTTCTCTAGATCTTAGACTTCTAGTACATGATTGCGTCCCTACATGTAGCAGTTGAGCATTTAATGAATACGCTGAATTAATGAATAAAGTTTGAGCTTTTACCAAAGAGATTCAATAGACACCCCATTGAAGTTTAGATGAAATTGATATATTTTGTTAAGAATCTCTATTAGTCAAGACAACAGAGTGTTGCAGGCTAGGTCTCTTTGAATTAGCAACTATGAATTGTCAACCCTTAATTGTCTAAATTAAAAGCTATAATATGAAAAAGTTTTTGAAGTGGAAAAAATTATAATGATTTGTTCCATTTTCATCACCATATGCTGAAAGCCAGAATATGTTAGTTAAAGAAAATATTTTTGATATGCAGTGGAGATGACAGGGAATACCCTAGTAATTTTCTACTATTGGAGAAGTTGTCATGTAAACAGCTATCTGGTTTACTTTACGTAGACCATAAGGTCAGAGGTAGAGCCAAGTGCTAAAAGATACAGGAAGTCCGTATGAGCAAAGGCTGTCGTCCTATAGTGAGAATGGCTTCCTTTGGAAGAAATGATCATCTCATTTTTGGAGTGTTCAAGTGCACGGCAGGCAATCACTCACTGGAAAAGCTGTGCAAAGATCCAGACATTGAGTAGAACGGAGCTTAAAGTAAAAAATTCCATCTCCGAGATTCTATTATCGTGACGGAAAAATGGATATAATTCTTGAAATTGCTACCCAGATCTTTACCTCAAAAACTAGCCCCAGCCAGCAAAAGTTGTACTTAAAGAAGATTGCATAGACTGTGTTATCAATGGGGTCACACTTTATCAAAACAATGCAGTCAAAATGCGCTCATGTTTAGCCAGACTCTTGCTATTTGGGCACATTCTTTCTAATTGAAAGTAAGATAGATGGGGCACTGGAATCTAAACAGCACCAGTAATGGCATCTAATTATTTTGTTGTAAAAACATAGGCATTTTTTCTCTTTTAATGGCTGTGTTTCCCTGCTGTTTGCAATTGAAACAGCTTCTTTCAGAAACTGTGTGAAATATTTCCTAGGTACTCATTTGGCTAGCCGCCCCGAATGAGCAATTTATGCAAAATATGCTAAATAACATTGCTAAAACTCATTGGTACTGCCCAGCCACAGGAAAAGCGTGTGTGGAATACGCTGCGATTTAACTCTCTCTGCAGGATCATGGGTGTAAGCTCCCTGTCGGAGAGACTGCTGGCTTTCCAAAGAGGGCCGCAAATTACTGAATGACCAAAGGAGTGATAAATTCAGTCCTCCGAATTAAAATGTAAACACAATGTAGGAGATGCTAGAAAGGGGCCTAGAAATGATTTTTTTTTCCCAAAAAGGCCATTTTTTCAAAGAGTGTACATATTTGTTAAAATGCCCCATCAGGGGTTGCACTCCAAATATTCTGATTTAGTAGCTCGAGGATAAAGCGCAAAAATCTACATTTTCAACAAACAGTGAAGGGGGTGTCTAAAGCAAGTGGCACATAGACTATATTTTGAGAAATACTCATACTCCTTCTGCATCTTACACTTTAGTTTGCCTCCCCCCCCCCCAGATTATGAGTTATAACATGTTTTCCATGTATGGGGGTTTTATTTAGAATTATGCTCCTTAGGACACTTAAACATAAATCTAAATCCTTTGTAGTTGATTATTATTTTATATCCATTTTTTAAAGGAGAAAAGTCAGATGGAGAAAATCTCTATATTCTAATAGGGCCCCCAAAGAACACAGAATTACCTCTGGTTAACAAGTAAGTTTGGCTTTTGTACTGCTAACACTCTGGCAAAGCCCTAATAGAATTTTCTGTGATGGCGGAAATATTTTTAGCCATCCAATATGGCAGCCAGTAGCCACACATAGTTATCAAGCATGTGAAAGGCGGCCTCTGTAACAGAATGAAATTTCTAATTTTAGTTACTTTCAATTTATGTAGGCACATGGGGCCAGTGGCTACTGCTTGGGGTATCACAGCTCTAGACAGGATTTCTGGGAGGTACGGTTTCTGGAAGCAAACTCTTAGAGCTGTTTCTGAGACAATGGGAAGAATGGCAGGTATACTAGGAAGAAGCCGAGGGTCAATGTAGCACATCTGGAAAAGTTTCTTCTTCTTCTTCTTCTTCTTTTTTTGTTTTTGTTTTTTTTTTGGCCCACCAGACACTGGCCATTTGCCCAGTTGGGCTAAGCTACTGTGCATTCTCAACAACCTTATGTAATAAAACAGATGCCTTTAGCTTCTCTCTGACTAAATTTAGTCTGTTTTCCTGCGTTGTTTTTTTACAGGTGCTGACATTTTTGCAGTGAATTACCTTTAATATACACTTACTGAAAGCACACATCCTCATGGCTTTGAAAATTAAAATATATTTCATTACAGTTTTGGTGACATCTCTCTGAGCAGTAGATCTTGTAAGTTCCATTTCCCAAGTAATACTGCTTTTGATCACTTTCTCAATTCTTTGAATGAAATATTCATTGGGAATGCAATGTCTTGGTAAGGCAGGTTTAAGAGAGAAGAAGAAAACAGATGCTGAACCATGATCTACGAATATCATAAAAATGAAAAAATAAAAATACATGGAAAAAGGTAGTGTGGGTTTTTAATTAACCTATAAAAATGACACTGATTTTTATCACATTTTTTTTCCTTGAAAGACTTCAGTCTTTATTCTCTCCTTTCCCATTCTAAATAAAGTCACAGCGTATAGTAGGGGTTCTTCAAGTCCGACTGTTAGCAACCCTAGCTGCATATTAGATTTACCTGGGAGCTTTTAAAAAATACAGTTAGGCCTCATTTTATTGCTCTTTGCTTTGTTGTGCTTCATAGACGTTGCATTTTATTTAATGAAAGCAAGACACCCCACAAGCAAGAAAGATTGACTTACTGTATTGCGACATTCGTCTTGTTCCGATACTCGCTTTATTGCCGTGGTCTGGGATTGAGCGCGCAGTATCTCTGAGGTCTGCCTGCACCGATACCCACACCCCACTCTCAGAACTTCTGATGGAATTGGTTTGGGGAGGGGCCTATCATAGCATGTTTTAGTCCTTCTGTATTTTGGAAACCACAAGAATTTAGAAGTGGAGGGGAATTAGAAGTCAACAAATCAAGTCCCCTTGTTTCGTAGATGAGGTGAATGAGTCCAGAGAGGGGCAGTGAATGGCCCCAGCTTATATAGTTATTTATACTGGAGTTAAGGGCCGGAGCCAAAGGTCTGAGTCCTTGTAAAACTCTCTAGAATGGCACAGTGTCGCCACTGGTGTGCTTCCAAGGCATGGGTTCAGCCGAACTTTATTTACATGTTTACCGCTAGTCCTAGTCTTCCTAATGCCCCTTTGGCTTCCTCTCTGTTATCTATTTCATGTAGCGTTAGGTTACATGATGCAGTGGTACTGATCGAAGGGATTGTTAGAATGACAGCTTATATCTAGTTAGGCTGTCACATATGAGGAGGTATATAGTTTGTTAAAAAGTATAACCAAAGGTATGAAAGTAGTTCTCAACTTCAGCTGCATCTTAGAATCATCTGGAAGATTGTTAAAAACACCGATGCCTGGGCTCAATCTAAATTAAATCAGTATCTCCATAGGTGGGACCTTGGCATTGGCATTTTAAATGTTCCCCAGGAAATTCTAATGTGCAGCCAAGTTTCAGAACTTCTGATTAGAGGAAGATGTCTAGGAAGGCCTCAGATTATTAAATACTAGATGGCTAAGGGACATAAGTAGTTGTACTGATTATATCCCTCTCGTCATTTCCTTCAGCTAATTTAACATGAGTCTGCCATGTTGGCTTTACCAAGGCCTCAGAGCTTAGGCAGTTGCCATGGTTATCACAGATGCAAGGTCATTGCTGGGAATACAGAAAATCAATATTTCCTTCACACCAGAATGTGAGCTATGCTGGATTTATAGACCCAGTGACATTTTTTCAGTACTTTTTAGAGGACTGCTTTATATTTGCTTTTGTTCTAGAAGTATTATGTGGACTCTGGAGGCAAACGTAGGGATTTATTTTTAAATCTCTTTCAATGTATGTTTCTTTTAAAGACAAACTCTTTAGAGAGTAACGTTACCAACATGGTGCCATACATCGTTCCTGACCTTGCCCTCCCTCACATGAAAAACAACTGTCAACGATTCATGGGCAAGAATCCTAGAACATGGGAGTAAGTTTGAAGTACCCTCTTTGCCACGGAGACCCAGACAGACTACATTTGAAAGGTAAGAGGAATGGCTACATGCTGACCACTTTGTCCCTCCCCCGGGCCAGCACAGCATCATGCGGTGAGGTCTCTCCTGAATCTGTGGTTCCTACAGTGGGAAACAGGAGCTCGGGGGGACACCCAGCCCCGCCCCAGCACTGTGGGCCACTTCACGGGAGCTCCCATTTCACTTCATGGGGATTGCAGGAGAAGCTGCAGGGCTCAACTACCGGGAATCTGATAGTGACAGATAAATGAGGAGGTGCTGACAACAACGGGCACTCGGATATTGGCAGACCAAATGCATAAACGCAGTACCCAAGCGTGGCAGTTAGTCCCAACCTCAGTCCCAACCCGTGGCTTTGGTCATCTGCAGAAACAAGCTGATGGTGCAGACTGACCACAGACTTGGCAGGGTCCAGGTCTGCCTGACTCAGTCCCTGAGAGGACTTTCGTGACCACACCCAGGCAGAAGAGCTGAGCCGTAGCCCCACCCACTGTAAAGCACGGTCCCCCAGCCCCATCTGACATGAAGGGCTGAAAAGATGACCTGGAAGTTGCATAACCCTGCAAGATGACACTGAGAGGTGGATACACAGAATGGATCACCATCATAGCAAAGCCAGTGGCCCTCGTTTGGCCAGTAAACCTATGGCACAGGCTGGCTCGAGTCAAGACCACAAACAGCCTTGGTGGCCTTGGAACTCCTCCTTCTGCCGTGCCCAGGCAAGGCAACTAATTCGCAACCCCACTTACTGCTGGATACAGCCTTCAGCCAACCCCACCAGGGAACCTTACCAGAGCACATGGGAAGCTGCATAGCTCACCCAACAGCCCTGTTTAAATGCCGTGATAGAGAACTTTACATAAATTCAAGCCATGTACAATACTACGAACAATTCTTATTGAATACAACAGATCGTGGAGTCGTATAGTTAGTATCTATGCAGTCCCATTAACAACCCATGAAGTATGTAACACTCAGGTGGTTAGGCAGGTTATTCCAGCTCCATTAAACCAAGCATGTGATGTACAGATAAATCATTTAGGTTCTTGGTTACATTGTTTTTACATTCGGTCTGGTTATTTGGCTTCATGGTAGTAAAGTCCCGTAACTCCACTGATTCTCTCAAAATGGTGCATTTATTTCTGAGGAACAACAATCTCTTCAGTTACTTTTCCGACATTTCCATAACGAGTGGCATAGACCTTGACTATGTTACATTTCTACGTCAATTGATCATTGCAAAATAAAGCCAGGCTCATCCAAAGATGAAGAAATGTTTAAAGCAGAGATTTCTAACTATTCTGAAATAATAGTAAACAATGAAAGTCATGCCAGACTTGAGTTTTCTGTAAATATAAAGTCTGTGTTCTTTTCAGAAAATAATTCAAATAACTCTCTTGGACCATCTAATGAGATGTATTGCAAGATATTACATTTATAAACTTGAAGAGATTGGGTGGTTTTTCTTTTTTTGTCCACTCCAGTTCTCCTTAAGTGTTTCAAACCCTCATAGATTTCCTTGGCATCTCAGCATTTGGTGTTTCCAGGTGTGAAATGTGATTAGGGAATTTGAGAGCAAAGGGAGTTGGCTGAAGGTCATTACCAATTAGATGACAATTAAAGGCTACTGAGCTACTCAAATACAGTAATGAATAATTATCCAAACTTTTTGAAAGACATTCAAAATATAATTTCATTGTGGATTTTCATTAAATTGAAAAATGGCAGAAGTATCAAGTCTACCCAGACATCCAAATACGCATACCTCCATGGCAAAGCAATTTCCTGAAATTGAGGAGTAGGGAATTAGCTGAGAATGGAGTGGGGTTGCAGTATAGCTTAAGCCATCATCAATAGGTACCTCAATGGATAAGAGAAGCTAAAGCCAAGGATGGCCCTTTAACTACCAGCCCTACAAGCCTCGTGGGCCTGAGAATGATGGTGGGAAGCCCTCCCATATTTTCTTCATTATTAGAGAAAATAAAAGGGTAGCCATCTCTTGAGACCAGCATTTACATCAACCTAATGGAGGGGGATTAGGTTCTTTGCTTGTTTCTCTAATGGGCTGATATAAAATACTAATTTGCCCCAGTTTAAAATTATATTGCAAATATTCCCTGTGAGCATATAACTGTATAACAACAATTTAATTGTTTTGAAAGGTAAAATGCAGAATAAAAAAACTATCCACAAAATGGGATCCTTTTCTATTTAATTACAGTCATTTTAACGGCTTCACCAATTGCATCTCCTGTTTTCCTCAAAAACAATATAATTATATATAAATAATTCAAGAAAAGACGTTACTATGATGCAAGCCCAGAAACATGAATAATACTTAATATTTATAATTAAACTCTATAACCAAAAGTGAAAATAGAGTAATGTAAGTCTTCAGCCTTAAAAAGGAAAAGGTACACCATACCACCAGAAGAAATGGCTTTACCTGGAATAGACCACAAAGAATGAGAAAATAGAGTTGGAGAACCATCATAAAATCCTCAATTAGAAACTGGAAACCTGAAATTCAGTCAGTGTTCAGTGATTTGGCCCAAAATGGATACAAGATTCTGGGATGACAGTAGATAGTATAGATCAGCTTTTCTCCTTTTTCTGAGTTATAGAACACTTTGTGAAATTATGCTGTGTTGTGTCTCAGTCAGAAATACATTGAAATGTCCAAATACATCTGAGCTGGAACTTCTAGAGAAGATAAAGCAGTCAAATGCATCCACAGAAAATAGAAAAACTAAATTACATAGCCATTCTGTGAAAGGAACTCTTCAGCAGCTATGAATCATAAAATTAAAATTAGCTCTGTATTTAACTGCAAGAAAACTAAATCCGAATTAAACTAATTTAGCATTGTCATTTTTACACAGGAAACAAATACTGTTAAGGAAACAATCAACAGAGTGAAAAGGCAACCTGTGGAATGGGAAGAATACTTGCAAAACACGTATCTGATGAGAGGTTAGTATCGAAAGTATTATATATAAGGCACTCCCAACAACTCAATAGCAAAATTATATAAACAACTTGATTAAACATATGTAAGGGAACTGAATAAAGATTTCCCCAAAGAAGACATACAAATGGCCAGTAGGTACATGAAAAGATGCTAATCAGTAGGGAAATGCAAATTAAAACCACAATGAGATACCACCTCACACCTGTTTGGACGGCCGTTATAAAAAAAAAAAGAAAAGAACAAAAAGTAACAACTGTTGGAAAGGATGTGGAGAGAAGGGATCCCTTGCGCTGCTGTCGGTGGGAATGTAAAATAGTGCAGCCACTGTAGGAAACAGTGTGGGGGCTCCTCAAAAAATTAAAACTGGAACTACCATAAGACCCAGCAGCCCACTTCTGGGTACTTATCCAGAAGAACTGAAATGAGGATCTCGAAGAAATATTTGCACATCCATGTCTTATGTCTTTTGCAGTATTATTCACAACAGCCACGAGGTAGAAGCAAACTAAATGTCTATCTTCAGGTGACTGAATAAAGAAAATGTGGTAACTAGCCGATTCAGGACCATTTACTGATCAGACAGTTTTTCCCCCCACTGTTCTAGATTGCCATCTTTGTTTTATATCAAGTATTCGTATATATTCATTGATTCTAGATTCTCTATTCTGTTCAAGTAGTCTATATTCTAATGCAAATATCAAGCTTAATGCTTGATATTTTATAAAGCGAGTCCTCTAAATTTATTATTCCTCAAGAATGTCTTGGCTATCTTTGGCTTTTGAACATACAAATAATGTGTCAATTTTAACATAAAAATATTCTAAGATGTTCGTTGGTATTGAATTTAATTTTATGTCAATTTTGAGATTATTGGCACCTCTGTAGTATTTTCTTCCAATCCGTGAATGGCATTCTTTCTTCAATTTGTTGATTCATTTGTTATTTTGTTAATTGAAAGAAATTTTATTTTATTTATTTTTTAAAAGATTTTATTTATTTTTAGAGAGAGGAGAAGGGAGGAAGGAAGAGAAACATCAATGTGTTGTTGCCCCCTCGTGCACCCCCTGCTGGGGACTTGACCCTCAACCTAAGCATGTGCCTTGACTGGGAATCAAACCAGCGACCCTTTGGTTCGTAGGCCGGCATTCAGTTGACTGAGCCACACCAGCCAGGGCTAATTGAAAGAAATTTTAAATAATACTTTGAAGCCTTCTATGTACTGGTCTTACACTTCATTAGATTTATTCCTAGGTATTTGATTCATTCCTAGGTTACTGTAAATTATATTATTTTCATTTTATTTTAATTATTTACTTATCCCACATTGAAATATAATTGATTTTTATCTGCTGACTTTGTATTCAGAATACTTGAAAATTTATTAATTCTAAGTTATTTCATTTAATTTTCAGATTTATTAATATAAACTCACTTGTAATGTTTGTAGGATTCCTGGTGATGACCTCCATTTCATCTATACTTTTTGGGGATTTTTTTTGCCTTCTATTTTTCCTACTTAATCCTACAAGGGAGAGTATCAATTTTATTAGTCTTCAAAGAAATTATTTTGGTCTTGTTAATTCTCCCTAGTACATGTTTGTTTTCTATTTTACTAATTTTTAGTCTTGTCAATACTAATTTTTTTGTTTCCTTTGTATTTAATATTCTGTTATTTTTCCGATTGCTTGAAATGGATGTTAGATCATTAATTATCAGGTTTTCTTCCTTTATATGCCATTAAGGTCATAAATTTTATTTTAAGCTTGGCTTTAGCTGTATCCCACAAATATTGATATGTAATATTTCCATTATCATTGAGGTAAAATATTTTTCTTTTCTTTTCTTTTCTTTTTTCGTTTTTGTTTTTTTAACTTGTCAGGCTATGAAGACAGCCAAACCCCATTTTAATTCCTTCCTTTGGTCTGTTCATTCTTTTTTATTTCAATTAAATTTTTTTCAATTACAGTTGACATTCAATAGTATATTTGTTTCATCTTGAGTTCTTCTTTAACCTATGGGTTATTTAGAAGTACACTGCTGATTTCTGAACATATTGGTATTGTGCAGTAATATTTTTCATTATTAACTTTTATCTTAATTTTACTACAGTAAGACAACATAGTCTCTATGATGTCATTCCTTTAAAATTTGGTGAGATTAACTTTATGAACTAGTATTGGCCAAAGTTGGCAAATATTCCATGAATATATACCTGAAAGATGTTATTTACTATATAGTTTGGGGGTACCGTGCACAGTATATAAAAATTAGGTTCAGTTTGTTAAGAATGCTGTATAAATATTCAGTCACTACTGGCTCTTTTAAACAGTTTTATTGAAATATAATGGACACACAATAAATCACACATATGTAAAATGTACAGACTGATCAGTTTTATATTTGTACACATTAGAGAAACCATTACCACAACCAAAATAATGACTATATTCATCCATATTAGTTTCCTATGACTGTCATAATCAATCACCACAAACTTGGTGGCTTAAAACAGCGTAACTTTATTCTGTCACAGTTCTAGAATCCCTAAGTCCAAAGTGCAGCCATGTGCAGGACCACAGTCCCTCCCAAAAGAGGCAGAATCAATTTATGGTGACAGCCTTTAGGAAAATGGATAACTTTGGGAGGGAGAGTTTACTGGGAGGGGACCTTCTAGGTGCTGGAAATCTTTTTTATTATCTGAGTCATGGTCATAGAGATGAACACATATATAAAATTTCATAGGATTTGTACCCTTTACCCTTTATTGAAACGTATTACATTATACTTCAATTTGAAAAGTAATTTTTTAGAAAGGAGCAAGAAGTTTAAAAGTTTCTTCTTTTTTGTGGCTGAGTAGTATTCCATTGTGTAAATGTCCCATAGTTGTTTTATCCACTCATCTATTGATGGGCACTTGGGCTGCTTCCATATCTTGGCGATTGTAAATAACGCTGCAGTGAACATAGGGGTGCTTATGTTCTTTCAAATCAGTGATTTGGGTTCCTTCAGATATATTCCCAGAAGTGGATGGACCTGGAGAACATTATGTTAAGTGAAGTAAGCCAGTCAGAGAAAGGCAAATACCATATGATCTAACTCATATGTGGAATCTAATGAACAAACTGAACTAAAAAGCAAAATAGAGACAGACTCATAGATAGAGAGCAGGCTGACAGCTATTGGGATGGGGGTTAGAGGGTGGAGGGATGGAGCAAAAAGGAAAAGGGACTCATGGACATGGACCCCAGTGTGGGGATTTCCAGGAAGGGGGTATAAGGGGCCTAAATGGTAATGGAAAAAATACAGTAAATGGTTAGACAAGAAAAAAACACTGTAAGAGTAAAGAACCAATATCTCTGAAATTCTAAGTATTCATGTCGATGTGGTTTCGCCTAAATGTTACCTCATTAAAAGAGAAATTTTAAATTTAAAAAAAGACTTAATAAATCCATTACCATTAAAAAAAAACTGCCCTGGCTGGTGTGACTCAATGGATTGAGTGCTGGCCTGTGAACCAAAGGGTTGCTGGTTTGATTCCCAGTCAGGGCACATGACTCAGGCGGGGGCCAGATCCCTAGTGGGGGGCACGTGAGAGGCAACCACACATTGATGTTTCTCTCCCTCTTTCTCCCTCCATTCCTCCTCTAAAAATAAATAAATAAAACCTTTTTAAAAAACCAAAAACAAAAAAGGAGCAAAAAGTATGCTTTAGATCGGGAAAATTTTTGGCAAATTTTTTTCTGTAAAGAGCCAAAGGGTAAATATTTTTGGCTTTGTGGGTCATAGGGTCTCCGTCACAGCTACTCACCTCTGTTGTGGTGTGAAAGAAGCCATGCATGATACACATACTCACAAGCATAACTCTGTTCCAGCAAAACTTTATGTACGGACATCAGCATTTAAATTTCATCTGATTTTCCCTTGTCATGAAATACTCGTCTTTGAATTCTTTTCAACCATTTAAAATGTAAAAACCACTCTTAGCTCATGCTACAGAAACAGGCAGTGGAAATTTGGGCATTTTGGACTACATTTGGATGGCAGGCTATAGTTTGCCAGCCTCAGCTCTAGCGGTGTATGTGCGTGTGAACATACTAGAAATGTAGGGATGGATATGGGCTTGAGAACTTGAGCAGTTCTGGAAAAGCTGGAGGCCAAATACGTGTGACATTCACGTGTGGAAGATTCCTTTCAGGCTCCCCGCATCGTAGGGAAAGATAAAAAGAGTCCGTGCTCCGTGATGATTGGGGACAGTGGTCAGCAACAGTGATGTATATTGTTATTTTCACATATGACTCATTGTGAAAATAGATAATGCTCTGGGATTGTTGTCATCAGACCACTATATAAGCATTTAACATTTTCTCCCTGTTGTGCCCTTTATTGAGACCTGCAAGTTATACTGCACACCATGGTGACAGTAGTAATTTGGCATTTCAGGGAGATGGCACTAAATGTAGGCAGCTTGTGCCTTGCATATCTCAAGTGAACTTGTCTCACCAGCCGAGCTCCAAAACAGACATCTTTTATGAACATGTTTTTCTGTGGCTTGAAGGTGTTCGTGGCAGTGATTATGATAATAGCAAGACTTGGCACTTATATGGTGTTCTCTCTTTTCAAAGCGCTTTTCTCTCACAAAAACCTAAAGGGTATGTTTTAAGTCCATCTCCTTTTCACAGCAGTAGGAACCACAATTTTTACTAACTCCAGAGAATTACGGTAGCCTTTTTGAAAACATATACTTAGCTTGCTCACAGAAAACCCTGGCTATGACCAGTATTTTTTCTTCAAAAACTGTGAAGTTCACCTTTCGAGTTGTCTTTTCTGTTCTTCCATTATGCAAATTGCAACAAATTATATAAATGAAGGTTTATTCATCTAACCCAACAGTCTCATTGTGTAACTTGAATTACTTTGAATAGTTGTTAGCAGAAATATTGTGTATCTGCTTAATCTGGATAATTATGTTACCATGCTGCCAAAATTCATTTAGTTCATATACAGTAAGCACTAGGGGAGTGAAGGAGAATTAGGTAAGGGCCTCCTCAGAGAGCTCACGGCCTTGCGGGACAGACCTGGAGGACAGGTCCCACCTCCGTCCCTGACAGCTGGCTCCTTCTGCTAATGCTCTCCTACCAGCACATCAGTGCCGGCTCCTCAACCACGGGGCCTGTTCCAGGAATTGCCTGCGGAGATGCCCTGCCTTCTCGAAGTGGATTTCTCTTCTTCCTGGCACCAAGTCCCTGCCACTATCTTCTCCTGGCCTTTTGGCTTTGACCATCTGCTTACATTTGACTTCTCTGGCTTCCTAGTCAGCTTCCTGTTCAACTCAGCTATGCGTCCTCCTTGGTTTCGGCTCTGTTGAAGCATCAGGGGAAAGGATCGCTGCATTAGTTCTCGATGCAAAGGACCAGGTGACCTCTGGCCCGAGGAGAAGGCTCTGGACATACACCACAAATAGGGATGATATAATTGAGCTGACAACTGCAACAAGAGCATGGAGCCAAAGTTCCTTCTGTGGATGTTGGTAACTGTCCCAACTTACTGGCTTTCTCAGAGAATAAATATCTTCACGAAAATATAGGCAATAATCAGGATTTTGGGCCTCCGATTCCAGATTCAAACATATAGGAAGTGACTTTTCCTGCACATACATACACAAGTAGAGTTCAAAATCTTGCAGTCTGTACTTTGCCACTCCATTGATAATTTCATCAGTTGCTACATTAAAGTTTGGAAATCTTGGGCCCTTAACATCTTAGTAGATGTCCATTCTCATTCTTCAAGCTCAGGAAGTTTCCCACAACTGAAAAGCTGCGTTTTCTTCCATAGACACGGCCTGCTTTTTGATCAAGCTGAGCGGAGGGGCCAAGCCAGGGAACAAAGCCTCCAGAAGGGCGACAGTGAGACTTTAGTCTCTTTGCGGGGCTACACCCATCCCAGCAGAAAGCCAGTGTGCCTGCGGGTAGAGTACAGTACCGTTCCAGCACCGTTACTGCTCAGGAGGCGACACAAATCACGGGGAGAAAACGTCACTCAACTTCGGACACACAGAGGAACAACAGGGGAGGTGGCTAGGTTTGCCCTCGATCACTGAGAAGCTAATGTCCATTCGAGAGGCACTGCCAAGTTTACTTTTAGTGACTGTACATGCTAAAAGAAAAGCCACATATTTAAAGGGCTGTGGAGTTTTCAAAGTCTTTGCCATCTTTGTTTTCATCACACTTACTTTGGAAGGAAAGATAGCTAGTAATGTTTTCCTTGCTTTCCTGGTAACAAAGCTTGAGAGATGGTGAGTTCATGTAGCAGAAAGTTGTGTCATTGAAGCCAGAAATAGACCTTGTTAAACTGAAGGGTTCCACTCAGCTGCATTGTCTACTGGGCTGTGCAATTTCTGTTACACAAATCCTTGACTCTGAAGTCAAGTGAGCAGGATATCTGCAGGTATCCCTATTATTAAAACTATTAAACAAAAGTAGCTTGAAAGCAAATAATCCCTCTCTGGTGTCCCCCATGTTAAATATAAAATCCAGGACAAGCTTAGAAGAATTATGGAAGCTAATTCAGCCTCCCTCAATATTGTGCAAAGGCCTCCAAGAAAAGAAAAATCCTTATATTGCCCCTTGTATCAGTCAGCTGTGCTACAATAATGGTAACAAATTGACCTAAAATACTGTGTCTTAAAACAAACCTTCAGATTGGCTATACCTCAGCTGGGCTAGGGTGGACTCCAGGCTCATGGTTTTAGCCTCTCGATTGGATTGGGGTCTCTCTCCACATGTCTCCACATTCTCCTTGGGCCAGTGGCTATCCAGAGTAGACTGTTCTCACAACAGTCGCAAGAAAGTAAGAGGCTAAAGTTAGCCATGCAAGCAAGTTGAAAGCCTGTTCTTATGTCACAGCTGTTAACGCCTCATTAGCCAAAACAAGTCACATGGCTAAGCCCAAAGTCAAGCAGTGAATAAATGCACTCAGCTCACCATGAAGCCAGGACAAATGCATGCATATTTGGAAGGAAATAAAGAACAATCACCCTTCAGTGTCGGTTTCCAGGACTGCCTGCAGATGCCAAAATCCAGTGCGGCTCAAGTCCCTTGGTGGGCCGTCCATGTCTGCGGGCTCCACACCTGCGGATATGGAGGGCCAGCTCTGCTCTGAGCAGTACCCGCCGCTATCCCCCACCCCCGCCAAACAGAAGGTGTGTTCTCTGGTCGGAACTGGAGGTTTACTGTAGTGACGGAGTGTATCTCTTTTGTTCATTTAGGAAAAGATATGTAGTTGCCCACCTGGCCAGCCTCATTCCATCTCTTAAGGTCAGTGGTGATTTGACTGCTTTTATAGATCTTCATAAAATTCATCTAAGTTAGAGAGGAAGCATTTTCTCTTTTAAAAAATTTATTGAATTTATTGGGGTGACATTGATTAATAAAATCATACAGTTTTCAAGCATACAGTTCTATAATACATCACCTTTATATTGTATTGTGTGTTCACCACCCCAAGCCAAGTCTCCTTCCATCACCATTTATTGCCCCCTACACCCTCTCCTACCTCCCCCAACCCCTTCTGCTCTGGTGATCACCATACTGTTGTCTGTGTCTATGAGGGGTTTTTTTATTTCTTTGCTTAATCACTTCAACTTTTTCACCCAGCCCCACAACCCCCCTCCCCTATGACAGCTCTCAGTCTGTTCTCTATCTGTGAGTCTATTTTGTTCATTAGTTTATTTTCTGTATCTTCTAAAAGGCCTAGAGCTGTGCTGTCCAATATGATAGCCACTGTCATTTGCAGCTATCTGAATTTAAATTTATTTAAAATGAAATAATATTTAAAATTCAGCTCCTCAGTCACACTAACCACATTTAAGGAACTGAGCAGTATAAGTGGCCTGTGGCTGCCACACTGGCCAGTGCAGCTGTCTTATTACCCCGCTTACGGCCTTCATAGCGCAAAGCACACTTTAAAACCATCTATATATTTGTGCGCCTGTTTACTTTATCTCCCTGTGGTAGACTGAATATTGACCTCCTAGAGATGTATACATCCTAATTCCCAGCACTTGTGACTGTTACTTTATATGAAAAAAAAAAAAGAAATTTGCAGATGTGATTGAGGATCTTGAGTTGGTGAGAGAAAGTCCTCCGACTAGACACAGGAATGTGTGAGATGCCCATGGGAGCTTGGGATGAGGCCACAAGTATCACACCATGTGGCCCTTTAAGCCACAATGGAGTTGCATCAAGCACATGTGACTTTCACAAACACAAATGCTGAATGCGAGGGAGCCCTCCCGCTCGCCTTCGGACTCAATGGGTGTGTGATCTGGTGAAGGGAGCGTAAGTGGAAAATTTCATAAGCTGCCCTTTCCCCAGGCAGGTCTCTTCCCCTGCGCCTTTCCTGGCACGAGCCTTCGCCTTTGTGAGGTGATTCTGTTTAAAGACTGTGTGTGTGTGTGTGTGTGTGTGTGTGTGTGCGCGCGCGCGCGCGCTCGTGTGCAGCACTTTTGTACACTGTTCCCTAGATGTAAAGCAATGACTTAGCTGGCACTCAGTTGGGAAAAACAAAAAACAAAAAACTGATCTGTATTGTAATTTGGAGGCAATTTAGTATTTTTTTTCAATATGTGATTTTAGTCTTATATACTGACCTTAAAAATTAAAACTTTCCTCACCCCATTAAGATTCATTGTACATAGTTCAATGTACAGAGTGATGCCTTTTCATGTTGTTTTGTCTAGTTGTCATACTCAGTTACTCCATTTAGTCTGTGTTAATTATAAACAAAATTCCTAATGTCTTTTCATAGAAACTGTTGCTGTGATATAAAGATAATATCCAATTCATCTGGAAAGAAAAGAATATTGAGTTGGGGGATTAGACTGAGTCCACCAAGATAATCTAGAATAATCACGAGGATCCCCGTAAGAAGGGGCCAGAAGGGTCAGTCAGACAGCAGGTTCTGTGATGATGGAAGCAGAAAGGAAGAGATTTGAAGATTAACACATCCCTGCCTTTGACGATGGAAGAAAAGGGACATGAGCCACAGCATGTAGCTTCTAGGAAGGGCAAGGAAATAGATTCTTCCCTGGAACCTCTGGGAGAAACACAGACCGGTGAACCCATTTTGGACTTCTGACGTCCGTAACCGAGACATAACAAGCTTGTGTTTTTTTAAGCCACTAGGTTGGTGGTAATTTGTTATAGCAGCAATGGGAAACTACTCCAGCCCCCATTAACATGTCAGTTCTATGAGGGAGTGACCTTGTCTGTTTCATTCACTATTATATTTACAGCACCAAGCATAGGGCCTCTCAAAGAACAGATACTCCTGATTATTTGGGAACTAATGAGTGTATGAATAAAAGGCTAACACAAGCTCCATAAGGTTCTTCTAATACAAGATACTTTTCACAATCATGTGCCACATGTCCACAATCTTCACCACTGTAGGTCATCATTTTTTGGCATGTTATTTCCAGAAAATCACTACTGGGAAACATCTGATCTCAAAATAGAGAATATTGACTGAGCAGCCACCAAAATTAATTTATCAGTTCAAATAGCAGAACAGATCCATGCAGAACAAAGAATAGGAAGATTTCAAAACACAAGAGGGAGGGAGGGAAAGAGGGAGGAAGGAATAGGAAGACAGAAAGAAAAGACCAAACACTTTGTAATAGGCATGTCAATAACAATTAGCACGTGTCGTGAACTTTATAGCTGCAGTTCACCTTTATATCCTTTTATCTCATTTAGACTTCGACTGCTTGTATTAAGTGAGCAGGCAGGTATTATTCCCATCACTGTACAGAAACTGAGGCTCAGAGATGTTAATTGTCATGCTTATGGTACTTCAACCAGAAAGTGCCTCATATTCAGATTTCATGACTTGAAACCTAGTTTTCTTTCTGCCACACTTGAAATGACATCATGTGCAAAAGAATTGTGAAAGCACTGGAAAAATCCACCCTTTCTGTTTCAAATTTAATTTAGCATTTTCTTGCTCAGCTTGAGTCAAGGTACCTGGCAAACTTCAAGTCCAAGACAACTAACTGCAAAGAGAAGCAGGCCTCACACAGAATAGCTAAAATCACAGCCCACACAATCCTGTCTACAGAATCAAATGCACTCACATTTCAGAACCTAGAGAAGCAGCCTGCACTGGAGAACAGCTTGCCTGCAGCGGGATATTCAGAGGCAAAGAGGCATGATTGTTCTCAACAAAATTTAAAGTGTAGTCCAGATATTTAGCCAATAAAAATAAGTGGCTATATTTTAAATGGTTATGTAAGTGGCTACATCATAGCCTTGATTTTGCTTGTTAGCCTGAAAAGCCTCAAATATTTACTATCTTGGCCTTTAAGTAAAAGATTGACAATCCCCCAGCTGATGTGGCTCAGTGGATTGAGCGTCGGCCTGTGAACCAAAGGGTCGCTGGTTTGATTCCCAGTCAGGTCACATGCCTGGGGTGCGGACCAGGTCCCCAGTAAGGGCCGTGCAAGAGGCAGCCACACATTGATGTTTCTCTCCCTCTCTTTCTCCCTCCCTTCCCCTCTGTCTAAAAATAAAATAAATAAAATCTTTTTTTTTTTAAAGCGTGGCAATCCTTTTTCTCGATGAAATGCGAGCCACAGGCACTTGTTTTTCCTTCAGCCCTACCAGAGAAATGAAGAGTAAAGGCCCATATCAGTGCGCGGCTCTGCGACTCTCTAAATACTTCTCCAGGGTTCAGCTCCTCCCCCTTCATGCAGAAAATGCTTTTATCTCTCTGTGTGGGAGGGATAAGAAGGAAAAGAAGTGTTCAGATTTTTTATGGATGTGTAATGAACCACTACAAATTTAGTTTTATAAAATAAGTAATTTTCGTCGTCATCATCATGTCATAGTTCTGGAGGTTGATTGGGCTGATCCAGGTGGCTCTTACTAGGGGTCTCTCAGTCTGATGGTGGCCAGGGCTAAATCCGTATCAAAAGCGCCCTCTAGGATATCTGGCACCTGAGCTGGAAGACTCGGCCTAGGAATGGGACAGCTGGGACACCTCTGTCTCTGTGCTCCCTCCGGCATGGTGACTTCAGGTTAGCCATGCTTCTTTCATGGTTGCTCAGTGTTCCAGAGGTACAAGTTGAGGGGGAGGGGAGAGGGAGAATGAGGATGGCAGACGGAAATGGCACTGCCTTTTTGCCCTGTGAAACCTAGCTTTGGTAGCCATATTGTACTACCGCATTCATTTTCTGCTACTACCATATCAGATTTAGTGGTTTAAACAACACAAGCTTATTATTAATTTTGCCATTTTGTAGGTCAGATGTGCAGGCACGCATGGCTGGTTCCTCTGTTCTCAGTCCCACCAACAGTGTATGAGGCCCAGTTTCTCCACATCCCACCAAAACAGGTATTTTCAAAGTTTTTTCATTATTATTATAGCTGTCCTCATGGGTGTCACGTGGCATCCCACTGTAGTTCTGATGTGTACTTCCCTAACGACTAATGATGTCGAGCCTCTTTTTATGTGCTTATTTGCCCTCCGTACATGTCATTTGGGAAAAAAGCTCTATTCAAATCCTGTTATTTTTGAATTCGGTTATTTGTCTGTTTTATTGTTCAGTTATGAGTTTTTATATATTCTTCATCCCGGACCCTTATCAGATAAATAATTTGCAAATATTTCCTCTCACTCTGTGGGTTGTCTTTTGCTTTCTTTTTCTCCAGTTTTATGGAGATATATTTGACAGATAACATTGTGGAAGTTTAAGGTGTACAATGTGATGATTTGATAGACATTTCAAAATGATTACCACATAAAGTTGGCTAACACATTTACCACGTCACATAGGTATCATTTTTTGTGATGGTCTGAACTTTTAAGATATACTCTCTTGGCAACTTTCAAGTCTACAGTACCGTATTGTTAACTACAGTTATCACAGCATACATTAGATTTCCCAGAGCTCACTCATCTTAGACTGGAAGCTTGTACCCTTTGACCATCTTCACCCATTTCCTTTATCCATCCATCCGTTGGACACTTAGGTTGTTTCCATGTCCTGGCTGTTGAAAATAACGCTGCAGTGAGTATCCGAGTGCAGATGTCTCTTCATCATAGTAATTGTATTTCCTTCAGATCTATACCGAGAAGTAGAATTACTAGATAATACAGCAGTTCAATTTTTAATTATTTGTGGAACCACCTTACTGTTTCCACAGTGACTGTACCAATTTACGGCTTCACCAAGAGTGCACCCGGGCACCCTTTTCTCCACATCCTCGCCAGCATTTGTTTTCTCACTTCTTTTTGCTGGTAGCCATTCTAAAGGACGTGACCTCACAGCTTACTTTGGTTCTGATTTGCATTTCCCTGACGATTAGTGATGGTTAATGACTTTTCGTGTACTATTGGTCATTTGAATCTTTTTTAAATGTCTTTTCATTTGCCCATTTTAACTGGATTATTTAGTTTTTTGCTAATTGAGTTGTATGTTTTATTATATATATTTTGGACATTAACCCCTTACCAGATGTATGGTTTGCAAATTATTTTCTCCCACACTGTAGATTGACTTTTCAATTGTTAACTCTTTCTTCTGATGTACAGAAGCTTTTTAGTTTGATATGGTCCTACTCGTTTGTTTATTTTGTTGCTTGTGTTTCGGGTGTCATATTCAAAACATTATTGCGAAGACCCATGTCAAGGAGCTTTTTTCCTATGCCTACTTCAGGGGTTTTGTGATTTCATGCATATTATATTTAAGTTTTAATCCATTTTAACTTTTGTGAGTGGTCAAAGATAGTCCAGTTTTATTCTTTTGCATGTGGACATCCAGTTTTCCTAGCACCATTTTTTTGAAAAGACTATCTTTCCCCCATTGAGTATTCTTGGCTCCCTTATCAAATATTAATTGACTGTATATGCATGGATTTCTGGGCTCTTGATTCTGTTCCTTTGATCTATGTGTCTGTTTTTATGCCAGTAGCATGCTGTTGTGATTACTACAGATTTGTAGTACAGTTTGACATCAGGAATTGTGATGTCTCCAGCTCTGTTCTTTCTCAGGATTGCTTTGGCCATTCAGGGTTTTTTGTGGTTCCAAACAAATTTTAGGGTTTATTTCTGTTTTTGTAAAATATGCCATTGGAATTTCAATAAGATTTGCATTGACTCTATACATGGCTTTGCATAGTATGGGCACTTTAACAATACTAATTCTTTTGATCCATGAAGAAAGGATATTTTTTCCATTTATATGATGTGTCTTTTTAATTTTTTTAAATTCATGTCTTATTTCAGTGTACAGATCTTTCACCTCCTTGGTGAATGTTATTCCTAAATATTTTATTGTTGTTTGGTGGGTTTGTTTTTTTTTGCATTTCTTTATTGTTGTTCAAGTACAGTTGTCTCCATTTTCCCACCACCACTGTCCCCTGCCCCCACCCACCCCTACCTCCCACCCTCAATTCTACTCCCCTTTGGCTTTGTCCACGGGCCCTTTATACATGTTCCTTGACAATCCTTCCCCTTCTTTCCCCTGTTGTCTCCCTCGCCCCTCCCCTCTGGTTACTGTCAGTTTGTTCTTTAGTTCAATGTCTCTGGTTATGTTTTGCTCGGTCGTTTGTTTTCTTCATTAGGTTTCACTTATAGGTGAGATCGCGTGGTATTTGTCTTTCACCGCCTGGCTTATTCACTGATAATCTCGTTTGAAGAACAAAAGCTTTTAATTTTAATGAAGTTCAAGTTGACTATTTTTCCTTTGGTTATTTAGGTTTGGATGTCATATCTAAGAGATTGTTGCCTAATCTAAGGTCATGAAGATTTATGTTTTCTTCTGCAGATTTTTGTGGTTTTAGTTCTTACATTTAAGTCTTTGATCCATCTGAGTTAATTTTTTTATATGCTATGAAGTATCTTTCATTCTTTTGCCTTATGGATAGCCAGTTATTTCATCATTTGTGGAAAACACTATTTCTTCCCTTACTAAATGGTCTTGGTGCCCTTGTCAATTGACCCTAGATGTATAGGTTTATTTTGGGGTTCCCTTGGTTTATGTCTCTCTTTATGTCTTTATTTCAGGTTTGTAGTAAGATTTGTAATTGGGAATTATGCGTCTTCCAGTATTGTTTCCTTTGAAGACTGTTTTTAGCTTCTATAGGTTCCTTATATTTCCCTATGAATTTCAGGATCAGCCTGCTAAATTCCCCCCCAAAAAAGGAAGCAGTTGGAATTTTGCTAGGTATTGCCTCTGTAAGTCAATTTGGGGAGTACTGCCACCTGAAAAATTTTAGATCTTCAACAAATAGGCCTTTTTAAGGCATCCTTTAAGGGGAGCTGCTGAATTGCATATTTAGGCCCCCAGAGTCTTAAACATAATCACAAATTGGGGTCAGTTTTTCCATAGTACCTCTGTATCTTGTCAGTTGCTGTGACTGTGGGAGGATTTTATATATAGTCTAGTGGCTCCTTAATCAGTGGAATAACATAAAATTTAAAAGTGATACATTGGTGGTGGAAATGCAAAACAGAACCACCACTGCGGAGGGACATTTGGTGATACCATAAGACTTACACAGTCTCATGGGAGATTTTTGTCCTACCAAGGCTAGGACAGCAAGCTTATTTTCTGTCTTCCTTTCCCCCAATCCTTTAACTTAGGATGCAGTCCCTTGAGAGTTCCAGCTTTATGTGTGTATATTGTAGTCAACTTCTATGACATAAAAGCCCACAGCCTTGTCTATCCCCAAGAAGGCACTGAGACCCAATTTGCTAGGTTACTGAGACCAGCATCCAGCTCGTCTTCATCCAGGCACCTTCAGCCTCAATTCAGGTACTTAGACTCGGGTTTTTAGTTTTCTTTTGGATTTTTTCCTCTTGAGGATTTCCCCCAATTTGTTACAAGCTCAACTATGCATTTAAAAGGATACTGCCTCCCCTTTTTCCAACATTTCTAAGTGCTTTATAGCACGATGATTTTTATAGTTGCCTAAAAAAAAAGTTGCCTGAAGTATTCTTAAAAATAAGCTATAGTATTATATTTTAGACATAAGTACAATAAATCTGATGGATAAATTTTGTCTTCCCTATGTTATTTTATTTCCTATTTATTTCCCCCCACACACAATTTTTTTGAAAGTCATATACAGGTCTTACTTTTGTTCACACCAATAAATTCTAATGGCGGCCTCTTGCCTTCGTAATAAGAAGGTCATTGAATTGGTTAAATGTATTGCTTTTTTTTCCCCCACGGAATTCTCTGAGATTAACATTTTTTTTCTTTTTGGATTTTTGGATTTTTGGACATGAGTGTATTTTAACTGGAAAAATACTGGGTGGTTTTTTGTTTTGTTTTTTACTCAAAACTCTATAATAAAATAATGAATTAAAACATATTAAAAATTTCAACTAAAATCTGAATGGAGGTTCTTCTGTTTACGTTCTCTCCCCACATGAAGGACACTACATAAAGAAGAGCAAAGTCTCCAAGACAAATCTCATCTATTTCGTGTTAAATTGGTCAGTCAGAAAAGGTGAAATTGAGCCTAGCAGAGCGGCGAACGCTTAAGAAGCCGGCGCTAGCGCTTCACTGGGCGCCTCAGCTTTCGGTCGTCCTCATAAAAGTTCACAACTGAGCTTAGAAGTAGTAAAAACAATAATTCAAGTAGCAAATATGACACTTGATTCTATTTTTAGAGCCCCATGATAACCACAAATTTCCAGTCTGTCAAACTAAGCAGGCAGTTTTTAGAATTATTTTTTAATGTCATCTTAAAAATAACATCTTAAACATGAAAATGAGAAAGCAGAGGATGTCAGTCAAGAGGCAGAGCCATGAATAAAGACATTGCTCGGCATTCACCAATGTTGGCAGTTCTTTGCCTTTGAGCCAAAATTACCTTCAAAGGTAGGAGACAAAGCTGTAAAATTATCCAGTAGACAAATGAAAATTCAATACATATTTGATCCAATATTCTAGTTTTATTATAAATTGGTTTTAGCTTTATGTATGTCTTATATATTTTCAACTAAGTGTAAATGATTCAGGAGGCTTCGGCTAGGAAAAAAAATGATAAAGATTTATTTAAAGGGGTCTTAGGGTTTGCAAACCAGAAAATCAACTAGGCAATATCCGGAGTGTTCAGAAGAATAAAGAAAAGCTGAGGGTTCGTAGAGTAAAAAGGACATTCGTGAGAAGAATGAGTCCTGCATTCTTAGCCTCTGGATTGGTCCGAGATGGCGTTCCTCTAAATGGCTCGCGGTCCGGGTACTGCACATCACGCGGTCTGGATACTGAGACAGTCTTTCGTTAGTCCTTCAGCAGATACGTGGAGCATTACCTGAAGGTCTGATATATGTCCAGGCACTGATGCAGGGCTGGAAAATTCAAAAGTTGTTTAAGTTCCTAGGTTCGTTAAATCTAGAATAGACTTGTTTCCTCTTACCTTAACCTACTTGATTTTTCATAATTTAGCATCTTGACTACAGTGACTTCGTTTTATTTCTTTATTCTGTTCCTCAGTATCAAGTCAGTAAGTTAACATTATCCGTTGAATGGAGATGGTGCTAGAATAGCGGTATGATTATAGCCACTAAAAATTTATTTCTTTAACATTCATGTGCCCCCTATTATCTCACTATCACTGGTAAGAGTTACTGACCAAAGATTACTTGTGAACAAAGATATTTACACAGTTTCACTAAAGATAAATTAAAACCACACCATATATATCCAATAATGAAAGTGACAGGTTAAACAAATTGTGGTACACCCGTAAGACAAAAAGTTATGGAGTCATTAAAGTTATATGCAAAGAATAAGGAAATGTGCATTTATAGTTTTATATAAAAATGTGGAGAAGTTACTCAGTTTTCCTGGGTCTCTCCCATGCATACAGTAGGTATACATGTCAAGAAGCTTCCTGTTTGTTTTCTCCTCTTAATCTGTCTTTTTATTACATTGGAGTCCCGATCGAGAACCTAGAACAGTAGAGGGAAATTATTTTTCCTCCCCCACAGTTTGGCAACTTACTGAGACACCATACTCCATCCATCGCCAGCAGATAGGATCCTTGGAAACTGGCAGAAGCTGGTGAAGGGAAATATTTCTTACCTAAGTCAGCTCTCCTGAATGTCTCTCTATAGAACCCAATCAAGAGAGGAAAGTAAAAAATTTCACCTTCTCCCTTCCTGTCCAAATTCAGACTACCAGGAGAAAATACTTATGTGGACTCGTTCCTAGGGGATAGCTTGAAGTGCTGGCAGGCACCACTGTCCCTTTGCTGAGCCCTCCCCTACCCAGCTGGGCGGCTCAGGCGGTTGCCAAACCTGAGCGCTCCATTAACCTGGGTAACACCACTCACCCAGCCCCGGCGATTCCCTGAGACGCTGACCCACCCAATGTGCTAGCACTGCTTCGGCCCCGTCCAGTGACTCCTCCACATAGGCGGCCTGACTGGGCTTGTGCTGTAGACTTTCCTAAAATCTCATGAAGGTCCACAAACCCCAAACAAGTAGCGGCCAACATCAGAATGCCTTGTATCTCTTGCTAAGTGGCCCCAAGCACAAGTGGTGACTGGTCTCAGCTTACACTGTGACTCCTATTAGGTGGCCCCAAGCCTGCCATAAGTGGCAGCCAGTCTCGCTCTGCAATGTCGCAGCAACCAGTCTTAGTCTGGAGATCCAACCAGTGCCCTTCCATAGATAAACGCACAAAGAAGCCGTGGTACACATATGCAATGGAACATTGCTCTGCCATCAAAAAGAGTGAAGTCTCGCCATTTGCAACAGCATGGATGGGCCTAGACGGTATTAAGCTAAGTGAAATGTAAGACAGAAGGAGGTAAATACCATATGATTTCACTTATATGTGAAGAACAAAATAAATGAAGAACAAAATAAATGAACAAACAAAACAGAAGCAAATTTGTTCTCTGTATCTATGTATCTCATAACTGATGGTTGTCAGATAGGAGAAGGGTTGGTGGGAAGGGTGAAAAAGTTGAAGTGGATTAAGAAATACAAGTATCCAGTTATAATAATAGTCACAGGGATGTAAAGTCCAGCATAGGAAATATAGTCAGTTGTTTTGTAATAACTTTGTGTGGTGTCATAGGGGTACTAGAGTTATTGGGATGATCACTTCATAAGGTATATAAATGTCTAATCATTACGTTGTTATCTTGAAACTAATATAATATTGTATGTCAACTGTAACTGAAAAATAAACATAAATGATACTAGGAAGATCAAAGGCAAAAGTAGCAAAGTCAACTATAATCATAAAAATTATATCACAGAAATAACCCAATTTCCTTGCCAATAATCCTCTCTCATCGGATCTTTAACCATGGCCATATTAAAGTCTTATGTCATTTATAGGCAGTTATCGTTTCACTCTGATGCCTTTGCAAAGGTGCTTCATCTTCAGAGACATCTGTCGCCTCATCTGTGACTGATCTAGTGCCTGACATATATAGGTGTATATTAGCTGCTAGAGAACAACACTTAGCTTTCATCGGCTGTTTGTTTCCTTATCTGTGAGGAGTCTTTCCCTGTCCCATTTGCTTTTTTAACTTTATTACTCATACAAATTTAGATACTGCATGAAAGAACTAACTCTGACTACAACCATAAGAAACATAGGTGCGGAGCGGAATACAGCATATGGAAATGTGAATTTTGTGTGAATTAAAAAACGATACATGCTTCCAAAGCTAATGGTTAGGTTTGTTCAGAGATATGACGACACAGGAAGACCTTACCAGAAAGCAGACAAAAGAAGATGAGTAGACTCAAACACCAGTTAACTAAAATGCATCTAGAATGAGACCTATCAAATAATTTACATTCTTGCTTAATAGTAACTAGAGTTTGTAAATTTTTAGGAGTTCGTATGTTATTTATTTGATTCTCACAACAACTCAGAAAGGCAAGCCATTCGTTAACTATTATCCTAATTTCAGAAATGATAAAACAAAAGCCTAGAGAGATTCAGTTATTTATCTAAGATTATACAACCAGGAAGAAATAAAAAGTCAGATGCTCCAACGAAAATTCCTTCACCTTTTCAATATGCTGTATAATATCTGATTAGCCAAGAATTAGCCTAAACCACTTTTTAAAAAATCCTGTTAAAAATTGTTTTAAAGCATACTTGATTCAGGAAAAAGCAAGTTATGCTAAACATATGTAAAGCTTGTTGGAAAAAAACAGAGAGAGAGAGAGAGGGAGTGTGTGTCTTGGTAAAAACAACAGCCCAGTTGGTTATTGTTAGAAGGAGATTCATTTTAGTAAAGACATTAATTGCAAGGAACCATGGATGGAGTGGAAAAAGAGTGCTGAGTTTGCAGTGCAAGTGCACTTCTAAACATCAAAACGCTTGTTTAACAACCGTTATACACATTATAAATAAAATTTTAAATCACATCTTAATTATACCAGAGAAGCCTGTAACATCAATAAAAATAGGCACACAGGCCAATGGAACAGAAATGAGAGCCCAGAAATAAATCCACATGTGCAGGGGCGATAATTTTCAACAAAGGAGCCAAAAACATACAATGGAAAAAACAAAGCCTCTTCAATAAATGGTGTTGGGGAAATTGGAGAGCCACATGCAAAAAATGAAATTAGACTGCTAATACTATACATAAACATTAACTGAAAATGGATTAAAGACTTGACTATAAGACCTGAAACTAATAAAATACATAGGAGAAAACATAGGCACTAAATTTGTGGACCTTTGTCTCAGAGGAGTTTTTGTGAACTTGACCCTGAAGGCAAGGGAAGTAAAAGCAAAAATAACTGAATAAGACTACATCAAACAAAAAAGCTTCTGCACAGCAAAAGAATTTAACAAATTCCATTCTTTTAAAAATCTGATATGAATATTCTGTAATCTAGAATCATCTGCAGTCAGAAAGATGGCACCAATATTGGCAGAATGGTTGTACCTCACTGCTTAAAATTACTTTACAATTAGCTCTCGGACTCGTTTTCATTACCTAGCCTAAACAAAATACCTATAGAGCAAAGAAAATGCATACATATTCAGATATTGACATATTTTGAAAGCCAAATTACCCAATTAATTGGCGAACTTACAGGACTCAAGGAAAATGAACGCAGAGTCACAAGTCTAACATTAGATGAGTATTTGGAACGTTAGTTTCTTTCATACCTGAGCATCAACGAATCACATCTAAATATTTCTATTCTCCTTGATAGTTACTTTGATGTCATGCTAAATGACCTTCCATAACCGCTCGTTTACTGAATAATGCCCACATACCTTGGGCTCAGTTTCCTCATCTATAAGTTGGACCTAATAACAACACCTAGAGGATTGTAGAGAATAATATATGTAAAGCACTTAAAGTAGTACCTGACATGTGCTAAGTATCTGATACACATTTGTTAGTAACAATAGTAGTAATAGTAGTAGAAAATAATGTCTATTACCAAAAAATAATCTCCAAAATTGTAAACAGAATGAAAGAATAAATGCATGTTCAAGGAAGTAGGAAAATAGCTATTTGTAATAATCACAAACACAAGACTTGATTGCAACGTAGTCCTTAAACTGAACCGAACACTAACTTTCAAAATCCTACTATCCCCTTGTCCGTCCCGCTTCTGTACTTACCCAGTAAATCAGTCGTTCTCCTCATACCCTTCGTCACGGCTCCCAGGTACAGTCTTGCTGTAGAACACCGAAGCCATCGTCATGTTGGCAGTGTTCGCTTGTTTAAAAAAATTAAGATCAGCTGGCTGAAACCCGTCTAAGCCTGCAGCGTTAACTTATCTGTGACACTAACAGCCCCAACTCACATTAGTCTCAACCAATTCATTAAATGACCGCCTCAAGTGCTAGACCGATGAACCCTGAAGGACATGGAACTGCTGACATTTCTTTTAAGCATATGACATTTTAAAAGGATTCTGGTTATCCACTTATCCCGCATCAGATAAGTGTGCTGCCTCCATCCTAAATCCTGATAGGTAGAACGAAATTAGTAAAAGGAAAACTTTTTGCCCTCAGTCAAGAAAGAAGAAAATATCAGGCTCTTTTATCTAAAGGGAGTGCATCTGCCTTTTTGATTCACTTTGGAGACTGCTGAAAATCCTAAAGGAAAGAAGTAACAGCTAATTGTCCCTGAGCAGAAAGGTGAAAAAGTACTAAAGAAAATTCTAGGGTCTCACTTTGTCAAAAGAAAACAAAAAAAGAATTTCAGAGATGTTCTAAATTAAATTACAGTGGCCAGAGCATGAGATAAAGTAACAGAACTATTAGCCTGTTAATGGCTGTGGGCCAGGTAACAAAATATTGCTCACATTCCTTCTATGTCTGTTGGAAATTCGGATTATTTTTAAGGTGGCTCTTTCTGCAATTATCCTAGCGAGACACCCTAGAGCCCCAGGAGTCACCACTTCTTGTTTACAACAGGGCTTTCTGGACTGCTGCCCACCTCCACAGGCCAGACACTTCTCTTTGCAGACTGCACCTGTCCCAGAGCTGGCCCTGCTTCAGCTTCTCTAGAGCTAATGTACGTTCTTTTTGGATGGCTTACATCTTTCTCGACCTTTCCCACCCCTACTTCCACCACCCGATATACAGAAACGCTTGCGAGCCGCGGAGTGAGGGGGCACGAGTGTCTTCGCTGCCTAGCCCTGCTACCGGCGGCTCGGGCGTCAGGCACCGGGGCCGGTCTGTTTTGGACTAGCTTTCTTTTTCTTTCATTTATTTACTTTTTATTTTTCAATTGCAGTTTACTTTCGATATTATTCTGTATGGGTTTCAGGTGTACGGCATAGTAGTTGGCTAGCATTTTTGGCTCAATAAAACCTTTCTTTAAAAAAGATTTTCAGCTATGGAAGTCAACATTTTTGTTTAAAAATTGGTATAGGAGAAATTAGGCAGGTAGGAGAACTAGTTGGCGATTACAGTCCTACTTGGGACTTTTGCATTTTTCTTTTCACATGAATAATTCCCAAAAATGAGTATTTTTACTGTCCATCTCAGAATGGCATCTAATCTGTCACGAGAATACATAATCTTGACAAATAGGAAGTGCTTATCGTATAGGAACCTCTCTCCCTAAAAGCACCGCCCAACTAGTTTTTCTTTCAGAGACCGCGGTAGACAAGCTCGAACTGGCATGCAAACGCCCCGAGGACGTGCGCTGAGCCCGAGCTCCGTCTTTGCTTACTGGGCTTCCGCCTTGCAGAGGCGCCCGCCACCGCATCGCGGCTTCCTCCTCGTTGTGTGCCTGGCCCCGCCGTGGGGCCCGGGAGCTGTCTGATCGACTGGTCACTGCCCGTTGATTATGTGGGTCCACATCTGTCTGTTTTCAAAACAACGTTGACAGCGTAATATGCAAAGGAGTTTATATGCAATAAGTACTTGGTCAGTGAAACGGAGTAAGGTTTGTCAGAATCTACTTTTCCTTAATTTATGAGGAGACTCTGGGATCCTCTGAAACAACCAGAACACAGTCTGGCAGCCCCTTCTGAGCACCAAGCTCTCCGGCATTTCCGGTGGTTGCCATGGCCACAGGTGGCAAAAAGTTAGATAATCTTACAGCAGCCCAACGTTGTAATTTCTAGCAGATATACTCTTTCCCCATAGAAACACATTATCAGCGTTCATAGAGTATAAGAACACAGGGCTGAAATTCTTATGCTAGTTTAAGAAAATCATTTGGGAAGTTAAACTGCTGTACAGCAATGAGAATAAACAAAATACAGTTCCCCACGCAACATACGTGAATCTCGAAATTGAGTGAAAGAAGCCAGATCCCAAACAATACACACAGTATGATTCCATTTATTTAAAGTCTATGTACAGGTAAAGCAAATACACAGTGTTAGAAATTGGCACGGTGGCGACCCTTATGGGGGAGGGGGAATTGAATATGGAATAAAGGGAGCGTCTGAGTAGCTTGTTGTTTCTTGATCTGGGCTCTGATCACATGGGGTTCGCTGGGTGACAATTCATCGAGCTCTGTGCCTCTTATTTGTATATGTTTCTATGGGGAGGTTACACTGCAATAAAAACTTCCTTACACAATAAAACTAATGGAAGGAAGTTTGAAAGTTTTTTGCCAGCACTAAAAATAATTTGAATGCTATTATACTGAAAAACTAAATTAATAAATCTTAGGTAAAAATAAAAATGTTTTAAAAGTTTAAATGGGAAGATATCACATCAAAAAAGTAATAAATTAAAACAGTATGAAAAAGTGAGCAATAATAAAGTGGGGACCAAAGTTTTGAAATATTATCTAAGTAAGAAAAATAAATTCCATGCAGAAATTTGGGAGGAAGAATGATTACGAACTATATCAAATTTTATTGCTCATTCAACCACTTCAATTTACAGATAAGGAAACTGAGGGATGGGGAAGATACTTGCTCAAGTACACCCGGTAGCTCAGCAGCAGTGTGGAAACTATAAACCCAAGTCCCATCAGTCCTCCTCCTCCTTTGCAGAAGATGAGAACAACAGCTGAGCTCCTCACTGCAGTGTGACTTTCCAACAAATAGATCTGGTAACACCAAAGGTTAGGGTGCAGTTGAAGAGCTTCTGTGTGACTTTGCATTTTCCAGGACCCAGGCCTTTGAGAATGTTACAGTAGTGACCCC
>PVJD01006279.1:0-100774 GCA_004026545.1 Mormoops blainvillei
ATGTTTTAAAGTTTTCTCCAATAAAACCCATTTTATGTCTTGTCTGCATAATTCTAGTGGTATATGTCTTTTGCATGGTTTACCTTGAAAATGGTAAATGCTTGAAAGACACATCCATTCAGTTGGGTATTATCTTAAGTTTAAGTGCTAGTAATGCCTGAGACAAAATATTTTTGGGCCCAGAAACTCCAAAACTGCCCTTTTCCATGCTCCCTTACTGAATTATTATCAGAGATTATTGTTTTAATTTACAATGAATGCCTATATTTTACTAGGAAAGAAAACACAGAGTCATTGTGCATGAATAAATCAATATTGGGAAATTATTGGAATTTTTTTCTGGTCTTCATGGACCACCTTGAGGGGTTAGAGTGAAATTTTCTTTTATGAAATTTTTTTTCACTGCTAATCATCCTGAGTGAAGAAGAATAAAAAGATTTAGCTTAGGGGGTAGAGGGTTATCTCACATTTTCTCTGAGAAATTGAAGTTGCGCCCTTTGAACTTAAGGGTTGCCACAGTGTTTTTATGGTAAGAAGGTAAACTACCCTCTTCCCTCACTATGCTGATGTTAATCCAGGAATAGATGACAACATTATGTATTTTTTTCTGATAAGTAATCCAATGGCATCATCATAATTAGGTGTATCAGTATTGAAGAGTAGTTATTTTCAAAAACACTTTATATGTATGGTACATTTGGAGAAACCTTCCCTATAAAGAGTGACGTCACTCATGGTTTTGGAGTACGGGCCTCACCATTTGTTACCAATCAAGATAGTTGATCCCAGCAGAACAGAAATTGAGTGGGATCACCAGCAGATGAAATTACACAAAAATGGTCCAGCAGAGTTGCATAAAGTGGCTAACACAAATGGCGAAGCAGTGATCAACAGCTAAGGTAGGTTTCTTTATTTGTTTTTTGTTTTATTGTGTGTGTAATAAGAACACTTAATATGAGATATACCCTGAACCTGAAGAACATTTAGCTAAATTAAATAAACCAATCACAGAAGGACAGATTACTGTATAATACCACTGATATGAAGTATCTAATACACTCAAACTCGGAGGAGCAGAGAGGAGAATGGTGCCTGCCAGAGGCAGGGGAAGAGGGAGGTGGGAGTAGTCATCCAATGGGTGTAAAGTTTCAAAAACTCCAATGACAAAATTCTAGAGATCTATGCTACAAAATATTGTTTATAGTTAACAATTTTTAATCTTTCTGTTATATAAACTTTTAGCAAATTTCAGACGATCAGTTCCAATTATGAACCTTTGCTAAAGTTTTTTATTTGTTTGTGTCTGCATGTGTTCTATGGTGGTTACTTTATAAACTTCAGGAATTCCTCTCTACCATGCTCATATTGATAAGGTTTTTTCTTTTTTTTTCTGCCATAGATTCTCAAAAATAAATATCATCAGGGTGTAGGGCTTCTCCATGGCAAGAGTTGAAGTAATCCATTGGCTGTGCCGCAGTGCCATGGGATTTTTCTATCATAGCCATGAAGACCAAGATTATTTTTAGTGATGGGGCATAGACAGACAAAGAAAAAGGTAACATGTAAGTGAAACATCTGCCGTTAGGAGTATGACCTCATTATACCAAATAGTAACTGCTTGTCTCACAGATGAGTGACCACTCATTGAACTTACGTTGCACAGGTTATCAGTCTTTCCACTGAGTACTCTATAGAACAGAGGCTAATGTCTGGTTGACACACACAATTAAGAATCAGAGAGTAAGAGGTGTTTCTCTGAACCTGACCTAAGTCATTGTTCATGGTGGCACCACGACACATGGTTCAATCTGTAACACAGAAATGTTTCTGGGGGAAGGCACATTAACCCAGGGCACTGTAAGGAGGATCGTATATCCAAACTACTGTTGCTAAATGCCAATTCTTGATACTTTCCTCATATAGGTTAGTTAAGACAGACACTTGGTAAAACTCAGAAAATACAGGACAAAGAAACACAGTTCTAAATGCAACATAGCCAGCCGCCAAACAATAGCTTGAAGGATTTACTTGCCAGTAGGAGGCAAAACCAGTGAGCAACACAGAGCAAAATAAGAAAGACTTCTTGTGTCTTTCACAGCCCTGATTGTTGTCAATACTCTACAGATACAAAATGGACTTTCACCCAAAACTTGGTTCAAATGATGAAATGACTGATGCTTCACATACACCGAGCTATTGCAAAAAGTTTTATTACTTACATAATGAGGCTTTTTTGGGAGAGCAAAGACATTCCCAAACAGATCCGAAATGGTTTTTAGGAAGCAAGATTAAGAAAGCTGGCTCGGTTTTTTATGGTGCTTAGGGGTTAGTGTTGGGGGTGGGGAGCGAGGTTTTCCCAAAGGCAGGGACTTTTATGGTTTGAAATTCTCACTGGTGTTAAAGAAGAGAGTGCCAAAATTGTCTTATGAGCCTGCTTAGATGTTGGACAGAAAGAACAGAACAGGGAGGAAAGACTAAAAGCTGTTAGCATCTACCATCAAAAAACAGAGTCATGTTCTTTATCAACTCACATTTTCAGTTTTCATTTGCCTACTTATTTCCACATGGCAATCACTAATATTTTTACTGTCTCTATAGTGTCACATCTTCCAGAATGTCATATGGTGGGAATCTTACAGTGTGTAGCCTTTTAAAATGGGCTTCTTTCAATTAATGATACACATTTCAGGTTTCTCCATGTTTGTCTGTGGTTTGAGAGCTCATTTCTTTTCATTGCTGAATTGCACTTTCATATGGATTCAGTACAGTGTGCCTATCCTTAACTTATTGAAGGAACAACTTGGTTGCTTCTAATAGCTGTTGATTGTGACTGAAGCTCATAAAAACACGTTCAGTTTTTTGTGTGGTCATAGACTTTAATTCAGTTGGGTAGATATCTAAGAATACAAATACTGGATCATTTGTTAAGGTTATACTGCCTTTGTAAGAAACAACAACCAAATTTCTTTTATAGAGGCTGTACCATATTGCATACAGATAATTTGAATTATTCTCCCTAGTATGTACATTTTAATATATACCTTAATAATCTGTAAATATGCATTTTTTCAAAATCTAAGCTTCTATGAACATCTAAAAAAACCTGTGTTGAGAGAAGACCCGCATTCATCAAGGACTATTATCAATGCTGCATGGTACGGAGGCTTCACATATTTATTATCATAATGAAATAGAAATGTGGGATAATAATGAAATAGAATTTCCAGATATTTAGTGAGATATTTAAGTTCTTATAGCTAATAAATGACATCCAAATCCAAGAATACACAGCTTCAAAACTGATGCTCCTTTCACTTCATCTTACAGCCTTTCCATAATGAGGAGTCACTCTCTTGTAGATTTGAAAAATGTTAAAGTAGAGAATAAATAATGAGATGGGAACTAGAACTGCACACACAGGTAGAATTGATGTGCATCTCCACCACATGTATCAACCTCACAACCACACCTGGAGCAAGTTTCTATTTCTGGGTTTTGTCTGGGGTTCCTGTGAAGACTTTCCTTCATGCTCTATTCCACCCCAGTTTGACCAATAACAGGTGGCCATCTCTTTATGAGATCCACATTTTATAAGCAGCTATTCAGCTTATACTTGGGCACAAAAGTTTATTGCACTGTGGTCAATATGTCTAATATTTTCCCACAAAAAGAGCAATAGCATCAATTAGTACCTTCATAGACTTAGACAAATTAATGTCCATAAATTAAATGTAGTCCGAAGAATGTGCAATTTGTCTTCCACCTGATTCTTAGATTGGAGCGAAGAAGAAACGATCAGCAGATTTCATATATAAGTCCATGTATCTGTTGAAAAGTGACTCTGTTATACCTGTTTCCATGTCTCTGAGTGGCCACAACATGGCACAAATGTTCTGCTGTCCACCACAGTCTTCACCTCTTTAATAAGTTGCTTCTTGCAGTGTTTGTTGGTGTTTTTCATCTCTTCTTCGGGTGTTTTTCATGTATTAAGAAATAATTTTATGCACTCATGTGTCCATCAAAAGTTGGAAAACAAGTGAAATACCACAGAGTTGATGTCACATAAAGATTCGGAAGAACATATTTCTTTCTAGAAATAAAAAAAAATGTTCACACAAACTTAATGTGCATCCAAATATAGACACTTGAATTTATGATCCCTGTTTTACATGACTCCATTTTGCTCTATTAATTCTTTATTTCATATCATGTATAATACCACATTCTTCTATATCTTACTATATTATTAAAATACATTGATATTATTGATATTTTGTGTTTATATGTTGGTTCATAGTAAGGCATTTAAAAACTAATAAACTATGTGCTCTAAACTGATTTATAACATTTATGAATACTTGCAAGCATATGGATTGTATTTTATATTTCAGCTCCTCATAGCAACATGTTTATTAGAATATCTTGCCTGTAAAACATCGATTATACATTCATAACATTCTGCACAAAGCTATGTATATTTTTATGGGTGTTAATTAGTTTATAATGGCATTAAGATTAAGAACTTCAACCAGAATCTCTTTATGCTTCAATATGACTACAGGAATTAACCAAGAGATCAAAATCATTTTATTTTAAAAGTGGTATGTTACCCTTAATGCTGCAGTGCATTTTAATCATTTTCTACTAATATCCAAAATAGGTACCAATACAGGTAAGTAGTTTCTCAATTAAGTCCTTAATGCTTGTATCTGGACATGCTAATTTAGTTCAGAAGGATGCATATTTAAATTTTTAATTTATTCTATTCTATGTATATATCCAGGACTTATTATTACAAAAGTAAGCAAAACCCTGCAAACAGATAAAGTGTGTTTTTACATGGCCATGTCTGTTAGTTTCAAACTTAGAGAAGTAATTTTGATTATTAAAAACTGTCACAATCTAAATAGATTTATATCTACATTTTTTAGTCTTCAAACTTTTTATCAATAATCTAATCAAACGTCTTAAGGAATAACCTCAAAATATATCTATTTATATGCTTATTTTAATGTTTTGTTCTATACTTGAAATGCTGTGCTAAAATATCTTTACAATATTAAAGAGAATAAAAATATAAATTAAAATTGATGAGCTAAAAATAACAATTTAAATGCTTTATATATTATAGATATAAGAAGTCCATTTTCTTATATAAAAATCTTGCTGAATTTATTTATTTATTTATTTATTTATTTGAATTTAAATTTGTGGTTTAAAACGTGACATTACACTCTAAGTATCACCATGCAGGTATATTTCAAATTATTTCGAGATTCATGTTGATTTTATAATTAAATAATGGTATCATACTCAAATATGCTTTATTATTTTTAAAGTTTTAGCATAAAACATTGTACTTTAGAGGTTTATGTAGGTAATTGTATTCAATGACTATCTTACCTGAAAAGCAGATTTTATAGATAAATAGCTCCAAATGGAAGTATATTATTAGCTGTGTTTCCTAAATTATGATGATCAGGTTCCAAATCAATCTAACCATTATGCAAATATTATTAAAATTTGGCTTGTAGAGTTTAAGATCCCCCTAATGGCATTTGGTTGTTCTTAAAAACTAATGGGGATCGTAGTGTTTTTTTTATTTTATTTAGAGCACATCTTGTTTTGAAAGACTTGTAAATTGATTTGAAAATTCTTTGTTTACATATTTTAAGTCTGTGAATAAGGTAAGACTTTTAGCAATGACACAAATATCATTGTAGATAAAGTGAAATAGCAAGGAAAATTCTAAGTAATTATTTCAAACTTTCCTCTTACCTCATAAAACATTTTTATTAAAAGAAAGCAAAATTATTATTTGTTCATTCATATTTAGAAACAACATCTAAATCTTAAAGAAAAAGATAAAGCCCTGGCCAGCATGGCTCAGTGGATTGAGTGCTGGCCTGAGAACCAAAGGTTCAATGGTTTGATTCCCAGTCAGAGCACATGCCTGGGTTTTGGACCAGGTTCCCTGTAGGGGGTGCACTAGGGGTCACCACACATTGATGTTTCCCTCTCTCCCTCCCTTCCCCTCTGTTTAAAAATAAATAAGTAAAATCTTTAAAAATAAAGGTAAAGATAAAACATTTTAAAAACAATTGTTAAGTAGGATACTACACATTATCGTTAGTTTTATACTGTAGGTCTGATGAGTCATCACGCAAATATTAAAAGAATGTTCAGCTTTGCTATTTTCTTATTTTCTTGTGCTTACCCTCAAAGTTGATTTCATTGCAGAAATTGTCTTCTGCTGATTTTGTACTGTATATGTTAGATTAGTTACATACTGGATCTGTTAGTCCTCATTGCAGAAACATGCAAACTGTAATATGGAAAGCCAATGAATAAGTGAGGACAACATTGTCAATGACTCCACAACATGAAAGATCCTATTCTTCTCTGTTTACCATAAATGATGCATGACCTTCTTAGGAAAGTACTTGAGAGGGAACCAATATCAATTCATGAATGAAATATTAGTAGAACTATAGATACTTAGGTTATTGTGTGTGTGTGCAATCATTTTTTTTTCTGTATCTCAAAGGCTAGTGTCATGATCTACATTGGGGATGCATGAATCTGATTAGTGGTCCACTGGTCTAGACTACTGAATAAATGCAGCAATTCAAAATCCCAAACATAGAAGATATTTTTGAGCTAATATTAAATATAACACAATTGTAAAATCCTCAATAACAATGACTTTGGCTCATTTTATATTATCGCCCAGTATGCCTAACAACATGCATTCCACAAAGTAGATCCTATTCAATAGTGATTGATGATTCAAGCTAATAAATTGTTAATGTACACATCCAAATCATTCATTTTGAGTTATCTGCATCCAAACTTTATACGATACTAATTGTCCAAGACAATCTCTGTTATGGATCTGTTATTTTCAGTAACTCAAAAGCTTGTACAGTAATCTAACTTTACCAAGAGTAATTCCTTCAGCAGTTGACTTAGAAGACTTTTAAATAAAAAAGAATCTGCTTTTCTAAAAAGAAAAAGAACATTTTAAATAAACACTTCAATTTTTGATATAGTTGCCAACTATATCAGATTCACCTTGATCTACAAATAAAAATGTAGTAATGGCGGTCAATAATCAGTACTCTTAACATTAGGTCATTTTTAATCAGACTGAAGTATGAAGAACACTGTTTCAAAATATTTCAGTATCATTTCAAATCAGGGCTAAGTATATTACCTTCTTATATTTAACAGAACCCAAAAGAACACAACTCAAGTACTCTAACTCCAAAATCTGTGTTCTTCAATCACTGTTACCATGCTCATGATAAATTCAACCTAGGATTTTTGCATCCCAATGAGTTTTAAACATTATCTCTTAAATTAGGCCAAAGATTTCTGCTATTTCAAGTTTATTATCATAGTTTAGTTTTATTTTTTATTTTTTTAAATAACCAACCCAACAAATTACTGTTAAGAAATAACACATTGAGTTAAGACAAGTGATCCAGCATGGACAAATTAAGCCCAATATAATGCGGAGTCTTAGTTTCCTTGGTTAAACATTTTCATAGTAGTCTTATATTATGTACCAGAATATTGCTATGTGGATAATATACTTGTATAATTTTCTCTGTGTATCCATCAAGTCATTCCTAATGCTTTAACATTCTGTTCCAGGGTCTTTTGGAATTTTTTTTAGTTGCTAACAAAATTCAGGGTGAGCCTATAGAAGAATTTTGAGCTCCCCCCTGCAAAATAATCTCTCTCTGAAGAGGACAAAGTATACTGGGGATTTGAACTAGACATGTAGCAGGCAGAGCAGCAACCAGTGCTGCTCTCTCTGAAGCTCCCATTACGAAAAATGTTAACTAGAGAAAGAACTCTTAATAGATGAGTAACAATTCACCTTGTCTCCGCATGTAAATATTTTGACATAATTGTCTATCTTTCATCCATCTATCCATCATCTATCGTTTATCTATCATCTATCATATAAATACCTATTTTAAAAAATCCCCACTAGTTTCTGAATTTTAAAAGTCCAACTCTATGCATCTAATTTAAGCAAAAATAATTAAAGTTTTCTCATTGAATGCATGCACAATTATAAAATCTATTTACTTAATGAACAAGTTTAAATACTCCTATATTTTTTCTAAAAGATGTAAGGCTTTTAACAAAGATGTTTCTTTAAACAAAGACTACTGCATACATAGTTTAACTAAGAAGTTTATATTCATTTTCAAATACTTTGGAATCTCTGTGAACAATTTCAAACATGTATCAATTTTCACCTATAAAAGGAATGTTTAAATAATGGAACTTTTTTTTTTTCTTACTTAGCTGGACATATCAACTAAATCTTGAATAGTGTGCCTATGTTGTATTCAATTGTGGTCAACCTACCTCAAAGAAAAATCAGAACTTCCAGGTAGCTTATATTTTTCTGTGAATTGAAGAAGATGGAAATATTATATGAGGTTGCAGGGAATTGGTGCAATCAATTAACCTGAAACCCCCACTTAGTGCATTTTAGGTAGTAGTCCAAACTCGGATTTTTTTTGCTTTTCATTGAGTTTTATTACAACTTTTTAAGTTATTTTATGTGCTTAGAAAGACTCTTAAATGGAACAATTTGCTTCCAGTTAGAGAGTCAGACTATTAGGTGAGGAGTTTTGGGCTTTTTTTCCTTTGACTAATTGGGGAATTTTTATTTTCTTTTATTTCCTTAGGAATTAGAAAAGTTATGGAGGTTACATTGTTGTGGCCTTATTTTACATGTTGGTGCTGATCATCAGGTGTTACCCTTGGACTGCATTACTCTCCAGGTAATTTTAGCTAAGTATCTGAGTTTGACAAATGGGAAAGCTGACTTAGGGCTGCAAAAAAAGCAGGTAATGTCGTTCTTTTCTTTTTCTTTTTTTATTGTTGATACTATTACAGATATCCCTCATTCACCCATCTTTAACCTCTTCTACCCAGCCCTCAACCCCCACCCTGGCCGTCACCACATTGTTGACTGTGTCCATGGGCTATGCATATATGCATATATGAGATCTGTCCAGCAGGTATCCAGACACATAATATGAAAAATAGAGAGATTTTTTGAAGAAGCTACAAGATGAAAGAAACATTGTACATAGGACAATGATACCTCAGTCCTCTTCAAACTAGGTACCTTGGGACCATACACAATTCTCCCAATTCCCATCAGCTGCCCTGTCATATGTTCCTGAATCTCATCGAAATTCTGAAATCTCTTCCTTTTCAAAGGTCACTTAAGTTTTGGGAAAAGCCAGAAGTCACAGGGTCCATAATGTGGGCTATAGGGGGGCAGAGTCACCTGGGTGATTTTTGTTTAACAAAAGAGCCCTGCAGGAGATATGGCATGTGAGCGGGTTCATTGTTGTGATGAAGCTGCCAATCACCAGTTGCCTATAGCTGTGGCCTTCTGATCATCCAAATAGTTCCTGTAGAGGAATGTTCAAGCTTAATGCAAAGTTTGATGCAGATCTGTTTCTCTACTCTCAGTCATTTTGAATGCAACAGCCACACAGTACACATGCTTGCTCAATGACATCTACCACCCCCACTGACCAGTACAGTGAAGTCGTCCACACGTGTACATTCCAACCCACTCTACTTGGCTTCCAGATTGCATCAATGTTGCACAAATCATTCTCATTATATTAATAATGGATTGACTTTTTCCAGAAAAACCTCATATATTCTTTGGTTAGTCTCTTTCACATCTGACCTTAAGCAGTTTATACATGTACCCAGTAACATTTAATTTAATCATTCTCATCCTTAGCCACAATACCTTCAATTCTTATGCAGAATATACTTTCTTGAATGCTATTCTGTGTATTTTTATAGATATAATTTACATATTCTTGCTAATCAGCAAATGCTGACAAGGTTTAAAAGACAAGAAGGTGTACTTTTACAGTAGAATTCTAGTGCAACTTTTGAAATATTCAAATTAAAAGCAAGTTCAAAATCTAACTACTGTTGTTTTAAAGGAAAATTTGTATACCACTTTCCCTTTTGTAAACATTTCTGTTAATTACTTGGAGTTTGAATAAGCTTTACTTCATCCTGGCAGATCCCCAGAGCTAACAATCCATTGCTGGGTTTAGTAATTGTGGCAGAATGCCAATTACACTGCATGATAAGTGAAATGTCTGCTACAACTGTCACAAAACAACAAAAGTCACAGAAAACATTTAAAAGTCAGAGGTTTAAAATTAGGTTTATCACTGAAAATGTAAACAAGAATTTATATCTCAAACCTATCTATAACAATAAGAAATATGTTTTCATATAAAAAACTATCAAAAATAATTATATTTCATTATATCATTCACTTGTATTTTATGGTTAATGTGCAAAGGAATAGAGATACGCTAAAATATATATATTGCTACTATTATATATGTGTAGAATTAGTGACATGAGAATAGCTTATATCGATGTTCCTGAAAATGCATAAATTAGTATATATAAAACTAGGTATGTATAATATACCATGCCCAAATGGTTTATTTAAAAAGTATTTGGTAATAATGTTAAACATTTTTGAAGTGGGTTACAGAATGGGCAGAGTAATTTCATTGATAGTTGGGAGATGTTTAAAGTACATATTATTTGTTTAAAGCACAATCATCAATCATCACAGAACTTCACATTATAACTTGTTTGAAGAAAATGATCTTATATTTTTACATTAGTTACTTTGATATGAAACCTATTTATACTGTCAGATCCACAAGTGTAGGATTCCTTCTTATACATCTTATTTCTGTGAAGGAAGCATAGAGAGTCCAGACAGGCCTTTTTTTCTTTCTCAGAGGGAATTGTACATGGACCATTCAACACATTTCAGCCTCTACTTTATTCCAAAAATAAAATAAATAAATTTGTGTTATATATAATTTCTAAATTAAAATGACAACATAAAATTCTACTGAAAAATTATGTCTGTATTTTTATATAATAGCTCTACCTGTAACTTTGTTTTATGTGTGAACCATATTTTTTGTGTTTTTCCAAGGAGCTCAATCAATTAATTACAGAGAATAAAATAAAAATTGTAGAAAAGAAAATACAAATAACTATTAGCAAAATGCTTATATTGCTAAACACACAGAAAAAAAATATGTAGTGCTTGTTAGGCAGGGTCTTCGTATTAGAGCTTGTGCTCTACCTACCACTAAATCAAGTGGCTCTTTCAAGCACTGAGTCCTGGCCTTTGCCAAATACATATTGGCTAAGAGAATATGTGATATTCTCACAGGGCAATGAGCTCTAGACTGAAGTACCAGGATAGATTATTAGCACAATTATTTCAAAAGAAACAAACACCAATGCATACACACATACCCACACACAAACACACACAAGCATGACTAAAGAGTCCACCAACATCAAAATTACTAGAACTGAAAAATCAAGGAGTTAAAAATTAGATAAATAAATATATTAAAGGAACTAAGGGAATATTAGCATATGAAACAACCTGAAAAAACATAAACATACCCATTAAAAACACGAGAAATGAAAAGTATCTACTAAACCATTTCTCTCAAATATTTTTCAGGTTATTCTATATTTCAATGTCATTTTTCTCCTCTAACTTGTTGTTGTACCTAAAATATTACTGCTTTGTGCTTCATTTTCATCATAAAATAATATAATACTGTTTACATCATAGATTTATCTTAAAAGTTAAATTACTTAGTATGGGTAAAATGTATAGTGGTATTCCTGACAGTAGTAAGGTCTATAAAAATTTCATATCTGATAGTTATCATTATTGTTTAGTTAAGTCTTGTGACTAAAAAAATAAGATTAAAAGAGTTAATAAAAAGTACACATAAAATATAAAAAAAGAAATATGCCTACAAAAGGACATGTAATAGATAAGTAAAAGTAAGAATTTATTAGACACATAACAGAAAGGTTTGTATTTTATTTTTCTGATCATAATATAATAAAGTTATATATCAATTTTAATAAATAAATAAATCCCAACAATTTAAATTTTAGGAAATGTTTCTTAATGACTCATGGATCAAACAGCAATTAGAATAGAAATGTAAACACTAAGAATGATTGTAATTAAAATATGCATCAGAACCTATAAGATTCAATTTAAGCATCAAAAGGATTTGTATAGACTTTATCATTATGTTGGTAATTAATTGAGATGAAAATAAATGAACTATGTTTCAAATGTAAGAGACAGAAGAAAGAAAAAAAGGGAGAGAAATAGAAAATATACCGATTTTACCATAAAAATGGGGATAGTTTGAAAGTGTAAGTATGGGTGAAAGTTATACCATGCAAACACTGAGTATAGGGTAGCTCTTGCAGCTATGTTAGTAATAAATAAGAAAGACTTAAAAACACTGAGAATGACAAAATTTCATAAGGACTCAAGGAAATCACAATAATCTTTTTGAAGCTAATGAAAGTGGTTACATCTTTTGGAGTCGAAGATGGGAAAGAGAGTAACAGAACTGAGGTGTTATAGAAGGCTCAGTTTCACTGACAAAACACTTTATTTCTTAAACTGGGTAGTATGTGTGTAGGCATGTTATACCTTTAATTAGTAATTATACCAACTAATTAGTAATTAGATAATAATTTTATTTATTTATTTATATTGTTATTTATTTTTAACCATATTTTATTGATTATGCTATGACAGTTGTCTCAATTTTTTCTCCCCTTTATTCTGCTCTGCCCTGCACCTCCCCACCCTCCAGCATCACCCCTTGCCATTAGCTCTTGTCCATGGGTCATGCATATAAGTTCTTTGGATTCTCCATTTCCCCTACTATTCTTAACCTCTCTACCTGTTTTGTGCCTACCAATTACCCTTCTTATTCCCTGTCCCTTTTTTCCCCATTCTCCCCCTCCCCACTGATAAAATTCCCTGTGATCTCCATTTCTGTGATTCTATTCCTGTTCTAGTCTAATAGGTAATAATTTGTTGTTAGTTGAAGGAGTACTTTTCTAAAATATGTAGGCATATATATGACAGAGAACAGAGAAAGACAGAAAGAGACAAAGAGAGAAGCTATTAAGTAGATATGCAAAATTCCATTTACAACCATTAGAATTATTGTAAGCATTCAAATTAAGGAAAGGGAAAAGTTAAGGCAAAAAATGAGGTAGGAGGTTACACATAGTTGGATTAATTATTAATGTAGCTAAGGTTTATATCTCATATTTTTATTTAATATTTATAATAAATTTATGTTGTGGGTATTTTAAATCCCACTTTACAGATACAGAATTTGAATTCAACAAAATTAAGCAATGTCCTTCTGGTCTGCAATTCCTTCATTTTCCTGTATTATTTTTTCACAGGTGTGATATATTTATCTAATGTAGTGCCTGTGGGCACCTTAATCTCATGGCTATGAAAATATAGGGCTTAATTTCAACCACGAGTAAATGGATGAAGAGATCAGAAAAATCTTTGGGTTTGTCAGCAAGATTTTCATGGCTTTTTACGGAAATATTTTCATGTAAAAGTGGGACTAAATTTGCCTGGGAAAAACAAGGCAACAGGTAACTATGACCAGTTTATGTTTGTCTCCTTAAATTTAGCCTTATAATTTTCATTTTTCCTCCTTTTCGAGGTCTTGTGCACAAATAAACACCATTAAGTGAGTTATTATTTTCTCTACCTCTCTGTAGGCTGTTCAGCATGTTTAACTTTGGAAGAAAAACTGAAACTACTTATTATAATGTTTCAAAGATATATAATGTGGCCCCAAATGAATTACATGCTTTTGGATGTTTCTGTAGCTGTTAAAAAACATTCTCTTCTAGAAAAATGAATGACTCCCCGATGAACATTGTTTAGATACTACTTTAAAGAAAGCATTTGTTTCTTACTAATTGGAAATTTTGTTTTCTTCACTGACTCTAGCAGAAAAAAAAAAAAAATTATCCAGAGGCTAAAATACAGCTACAGCTGGAGCTAACTTTCTTCCATTCATCATTGTCACTTCATGAATTAGGAGCCAGCAGACCATTTCTCTCACTTCAGCTCCTTTTCAGAATGAGGTAAGGTTCATAACGCTCCTATGCGATAGTTCTTTCCTCTAACCTATTAGCTAGAGAGCAATCAATTTTGATCTGTGTCACTCTATAAATTCTTAGCTTTTCAAAAGGAAACTAGATTCGTATTGGTGTTTGTGTATAAAAAGATGCATGCGTGTTAATAGGACATACGATGAAGGCATTTGCTTAACACCTTCGTGCCATCAAATGGCTGTGGCATTTTTATTGGGTGTATTTTGATTTTTATAAATCTTGAAACATTTTTTCTCTTGTTCACATAATCATATTCTAAATAAGTCTCTTTTTATGATGTTAAATTAAAGATTCATAGTTTCTACATTCCAAAGCTTTTATTAAGACATTTTCATGGTAATGGATGAAATGATTATATGTCTACTGAGCTGCCAATAGGATAATTGGTCAAATCATCATAAAAGGGAAGCTTTTCTTTAAAATGGATTGTATTGCATCAATTTATTCTCTTTAAAGAGTTACAAGTATTAACGTTTGGAATGACCATTACCCTTTAACTGGCATTCTTATACTATCTAATGTATCATTGGCCTTTGAGATTGTATCATTTAAAGTGGCAATCATAATTTTCAGTAAATTATAATACTATAACAAGTTGAGATAATCTTTTAAATGCCCCCCCCAACAAAAGCCACTAATTAACTGTGTGGTTGTGTCAAAAGATAAAGTGAAGCTTTGTTGCAAGCAAATATTTTCCCTTGTTTTTCCTATCTTAAATAGAGTTATACACTCAAATAGTTTATGAAGTCATAGAACATAATCATACTTCAACCTTTTATAAAATTTCTAAATTACTCTAAGAGAAAACCATGGTAGAATTAAAGGTTCCTATAAAATGTACTTTGATGATATTTTTAAATATAAAATCTTAATATAAATGCATTTAAAATATAAATAAATATAATCTATAATTTAAATAAATATAAAATATACTTCCAAATTTTTAAATATTAAATCCGTAATAACTATGTGAGTTTATATAAGTAGTTTTCCTATATTATTCACCATATTTAAGTCAACTTTTCCAATGGGAACAGCATGGAAAAATTATTCAAAAATACTGTGGCCACAAAATATACATATAAACATAGATACACATAGTAGAATTATAAATTTGAAAAATAGTTCAATATAACACTTGTAAACTGATAGTTATAGTATAAGAAAGTATATGTTAGTAAACATTATCAAAACTACAAGAACTTGCTAATATTCTTGCAAATGAAAATTTTCACACACAAGTTAACAGAGGGAGTCACAAAGTTTTGAATTAGTTGTTTTGTATAAGAACATCATTTAGCATAAATATTTAAAGAGTTTAATATAAATATTATATAAATATTTTATAATAATATTCTTATCAGGTTTTATAAAATATAACAACTGTGGTTTAATATCATGGTTTGCTGTCTCACCTAAGTTATAAATCCAAACAAGTGTACCATTGTCCAAAAGAGTGAGTTTGCTATGAACTTCATGCTATTCAAAGACACTTAATAAAGCAACTCATAGTTCGAAGGCCTTCCTCCTCTAGTCACCCTTGTAGAAATGATATATTTTTATAAAAAAAGTAAAACTTGAAGCCATCATCGCTGACTTCAATCTGTGGTAAACTTTTCAGTTTTTGCATATTTCTCTAGTAATTAGAAAAAGGATATATTTCTCTCTCCATCAGAGTTTTTCCAAACTGTAATAACTTGTTTCCACCTACCTTTCTCCAAATAATGGATGAACTAATGATAATTTCATCAAAGATTATTGTTGTTTTATTACATAATACATATTATTAAAAACAAAAGTACTGTAAGATTGAATTTCAATAAAAATAGTTCTCCCTTTATTTAAAAGAGAGAATATGTGTCCTGAAATCATTATATTGAAAAAATTGTTTAGAAAAACTCTATGAAACTTAAGCATTAGGAAGTAAACCATTAGGATACTTATTACTCCAATTACAAATGCTATAAAACATTTGTGATAAAGTACATCCAGATGTAAAATTACATAATTTTTGGCAGATAGGTACTTTAGAGATAACTGTATCCTTCTAATAATTTAAATATGAAGAAACTGAGATTAAAAGATATTTAAGACTTGTCCAAATTTTCTATATTGAGTATGCTGATTTCTTTAAAGAACACACAGAGCAAACACAGCTCTAATTAAAATCTAAACAAGATTTGTCTAAGGAGAGGAGTATTATGACTTCTTTAGCATTCTCATATAGATAAAGTTAGTAGCTAAGCTATAAGAATATACATATACATACATATATATGTATTATATATATAAAATCTTCCAAGTTTTGCAATTTAAAATTGCCCCAAATATTTAACAGTTTGAAATGCTGAAGGATTAACTTAAAGTCACATTTCAAAATAATTAAGAAAAATTGGCAATTGTTCTACAAGTGACATAGAAATAGGCAAAACAGATTACAATTTTATTCTGAGTGATTGTTTCTCAGGCTGTCTCAAAAGTGTATTTTTTTTTTTTTTTAGTATATTACCTTGTAGCCTATTTTGAATGTAGTTTCATTACTATTTTTTTATTTTTAAATTTTTCAGTTACTGTTGACATACAATATTATTTGTTTCAGGTGTACAGCCTAGTGATTAGACATCATATAACTTCCTAAGTGATAGTCCCAATAAATCTCATACCCATCTGCACCATACATAGTTATTACAATATTATTAACTATATTCTTTATACTGTGTTTTACATCACTCTGAATATTCTGTAACTACCAATATGTACTTCATAATCCCTTCACTCATTCCCTCAACCTCTCCTCCTATCTGGCAAATGTCAGAATGTTCTCTGTATCTATGAGTCTCTTTATACTCTGCTTGTTTTTTTGTTTTGTTTTGTTTTGTGTTTTTTAGATTCAATTGTTGATGGGTATGTATTGATTACCATTATATAATTCATATTTTTTATCTTTTCATCTTCTTCTTAAAGAAGACCTGTTCACATTTCATGTAATATTGGTTTGTTGGTGATTAATATCTTTAGCTTTTGTTGCCTGGGGAGCTCTTTATATGTCCTTCAGTTCTAAATGATAGATTTGCTAGGTGGAGCCATCTTGGTTATAGGCCATTGATTTTCTTTCTCATTGATCACTGTGAATATTTTTTGCCAATCCCTTCTGGCCTGCAAAGTTTCTTTTGAGAAATTAGCTGACAATCTTATGGGAGCTCCCTTGTAGGTAACAAATTGCTTTTTTTCCTGCCGCCTTTAAGATTCTTTCTTTGTCTTTAAACTTTGCCATTTAAATTATGATGTTTCTTGCAGTGCCTCTTTGGATTCATCTTGTTTGGGATTCTTTGCACTTCCTGGACTTGTATATCTATTTCCTTCACCAGGTTAGGAAGATTTTCTGTCATCTTTTCTTTATATAGGTTTTCAATTTCTTGTTTGCTCTCTTCTCATTCTGGCACCCCCATAATGCAAATGTTGGTATGCTTGAAATTGTACCAGAGGATTCTTATGCTATCCTCATTTTAAAATTTTATTTTAATATTATTTTATTTTATTATTTTATTTTATTTTATTTTATTTTGTTTTGTTTTGTTTTTTGACTGTTCTAATTGAATGTTTTCTGCTTCCTTATCTTCCAAATCTCTGATTTGATTTTCCTTTTCATCTGCTCCAAGGTATATGCCTTGTAATGTATTCTTCATTTCTGATTGCTTCTTTTTTATGCTTTATAGTTATATTTTTATGTTTCCTATGTCTCTGTTGAAGTCTCATTAAATTCATCTACTATTTCCCTAAGTTCATTGAGCATTCTTATTACCAATGTTTTGACTTTGCATCTAGTAGATTACTTGCTCCATTTTGTTTAGTTCTTTTTCTGAAGTTTTGTTCTGTCCTTTCATTTGGGACATATTTCTTTGTCTCCCCATTTTGGCAGCCTCCCTGTATTTGTTTCTATGTACTAGGTAGTGCTACTATGTCTCCCAGGATTGATAGTGTGTCTTTATGTAGCAGGTGTTTGGTAAGGTCCAATGGCACAATACCTGTGTTGGCTCTGTACACCCTCTTGCTTTAGTTGAGCCTTTATTGCTGTTGGCATGTCAATGGAAAGGATTTACTACCAGGCTGATCAGCTTCAAGGACTGGCTGTGACCACCATGGAGGATTAGCTGTGGAAGGGTCCACCCAATGGAGCAGAACTTTCTTCAGTGTGGCTCTGTTGCACACTGAGTCTGTCCCTTGAGTATGTTGCTTGTAGAGGTGGTAGGGTGGTGCTCTGATGTGACCTGAAGCTTTCCACAAGGTGCACTGATTATGAGGTCTCTCAGGAGGTGCAGTCCAAGTTCAGTATTAGCCTGTGTTCTGCCCAGGGTTACCCAGCATGAGTTACAAAGCAATCTGCAGATGTATGCTACTTCTGCTGAGCTTGGAGGTACTCACACGAGGCCAAACTGTGAACCAAGGACAGCTGCTGCTATTGCCAGGCCTGGTGGCCACTTACAAGAGGTGCAGGGCAGCCCAAGGCCAGATGCTGCTTGTTCAAGAGATTTTAGGAAAGTCAGAGCTTGAGCAAAGATGGGCCATTAGCATGAAAAAACCACTGGAAAGAGCTTGGGTGAACCAGAGAGCTAAATATGGCAATGTCTCAAGGAATCACCAGCGTGAGGTAAATAGTAATACCCAAGGTGACAGAGACTCAGATATGGTTCCCACCCACTGACTCTATGGGGTTAAGGCTCAGAAAAGGAAAAATGCCCTCTGCCAGCACTTTTGTCTGGGAGAAAACTGTCCTGCCAGCTCCTACTCTGGAAAATTCAGTTCCTCTCTGTATGTCCCTGGTGTATTTTGAGCTGTTTCCTTAACACTGGAGCTCAGTGTGAGTATTTTCAAGTAAGTCCATGTGCCAACCATTTAGAAAGGACACCTGGTACTCCAGAAGTCCTCCACCTCACTCAGCCACAATTCCCACTGGTTTTTACAGCCAGGAGTTATGGAGACTTCTCTTCCTGGCACTGGAAGCCTGTGCTGTGTGGCCTGGTATGGGGTTGAGACCTCCATATGGGAGAGATTTACCCCCGGGCCAATCAGCTTCAAGGACTGGCTGTGACCACCATGGAGGATCAGCTGTGCAAGGGTCCACAGGATGGAGCAGAACTTTCTTAAACGTGGCTCTGGTGCACACTTAGTCTGTCCCTTGAGTGCAAATTCAGAGGACCTCCATAGCCTAGACATCTCCCAATTCTTAATCTGCACACAGTTAGTGTGGGACCAGGTCTTGCATGTCTCTACCTCCTCTACTAGTCTTAACATTCCTTCTTCTTTATGTACTTAGTTGTAAGACTTCTGTCCTACAGCTAGATTTCAGGAAGTGCTGAATGATGGTTGTTCTGCAGTTTAGTTGAAATTTTGATGTGATTGTGGGAGGATGTGAGTAACACATTTTCATTTTCAAGCTTATCATCTTGACCAGAAGCTTCATTGTTTTCAAATGTTGCTTAAGGAAGTGTCATTCTCTTAATGTTAACTCAATAATAATTACATTATTAATAATAACTTGATTTTTAAAAGAATATCACATTTTCTTAAAGTACAGTTGTTGTAAGGAAACTGGGAAGGTTAAGCTAATTCGCTTATACAAAACATTACCTCTCTTAAAAGAACCAATCGAAGGTAGAGTTGATAAAATAAATATCTGTAAATAAGAAAGAAAATATGCTACCTAATTTTTAATATGTGTAATTGCAGTTCTTCAATCACATTAAAACAAACATAAATATGTATTAAAATATATTTTAAAGAACAAAGGACTTATCAATAACAAAACAAGATTATCCAGTATTCATGGTATAATTCTAATGTCAAAGACCCAGCTTTTAACACTCATGGGGCCTAATTATCTTTGAGATCAGATTAGCTAATTTTCAATTGAGAAAAAATCAAGATTTTCAGAGGTCATATTTCTAGAAAACTAAGTTTATAGTTTCTTACTTTCATTATTTTTTGAAATAATAATCAACTTGGGTCAAAGCCAATCTCTCTTTAAAGCCAACTACAGAAACTTCACCCTACCAGAGTTAGCAAACACGAGAGGAGACATCATTACGAAATCTCCAGAAATACAAAAGAAAATAACTAACAGTCATTGAGTATTTGCTGTTCACGCACTGTAATAAATGTTTTTTATTCAACGTAATTATTTTTGTAATCTTATGTGGTCACTATCATCATGCTCTTTTAAAGATGAGTTCATTGTATCAAGAAGATATAAAGTATATTTTCTAAGATGCATTCTTATTATCATTCCTGAGGCAAGTCCATGATTGTCCAAATCTAAAATTTACAATATTTTCAACCCTTGACATTCATAGAAGTTTTATTGTTTTTACAGTTTCCAGCACAGACTGCATTTTCTGTGCTCATCTAATGATTTCTCTAATATTTTAGAAAATATTTAGTCAAGAAATATCATTTACACATATCTGTAATTTATGTAATTTAAACATTCTCAGGGGCCACTAAATGATTAGTTTCCTTAAAATAATTCTACTAAATAAAACACAATAAATTGAAAGAGAAAAGTATCCTCTGGACATAACACTGATTCTCACACTTGTGACCTCCATTCTATTAAGAAGCATATTTTACATATTATATCATTTACAGATAATCTTGTCATTTAATTGAGCTACTTGTAACTATTCTAAATAGGATACATGTTACTTTGTTAACATAACCAAAGGTTTTATATACCCTTCTTTTATTAATCTTTTACATATAATTCAATAACATGGAATATTACTATAAAAAATGCAGGTGATTTTCGCACATTTTCCTATTTTCTTAGCCTGAACACTATGGTGCTTGTTTTTTTCTTCTTTTTTTAGAATAAATTCACATGCTTCTCTTAGATTTCTTTTTTCCTGCAACAGTCCAATGAGTCTTTATCTATTGCTCCAGACAGCCATCTTCCCAAATCACCTAGAGATGTGAATGATAACCCTATCACCTACTAGACAGAAACATCAAAATTCTGGCCACCATTCACCAAGATAGCTTTTTCTTATCTGAAGCTATCCATCTATAATGTGTAAGGACAGAGCCTGCTTTCAGTAATGCAGCTGGTTTTAGCAACTAAGAATAGCACAAGCTTCCTTCCAGATGATGTGGATTAAGTCACCTTCATCAAAATGAACTAGAACTGGATGCTTGACTCCTGAAGGACAATTGGAAAAGTGTATATGAAGAATAAATTACACAGAAAGACTGAATCATACATTAATTTTTTTGCAAATAAATTTCTAGATAGGTATGGGTTGGCTTCTATAAGCAGTTTAACCAGTTTATAATTGCATTGTTTTATAATACAAGTAACTTTGCAGTTTTCACTACATGATTAAAAGCAGTAGTAATAATTGTATAAATTTAGGTAATAAATTAAGTATGTTTGAGAGAAGCTGCAGTGTAATGCTATGAAATAATTAAATATGTACTGTCCCATGCAATTTCTTTCAGATAATATATTTCTCAAAATTGGGTTTTTCTTTTTGATATTACTGATTATTAGGTATTTATGAGATTCTCCATAATATAAATTAATTCTCAATAAACCATTATGATTCAAAACTTACTTTGATGATTAAGACAACAGAGACTTGTTTATGTTATTTAATAGTAAATGATTCTTCTCCTGAATAAAAAAGAAATAATATATAAAAACATACATTTTTTCTAATAAATACATTAACCTGATCAATAAAGTGATTTATTATTTTTAACATAAGTGTTAAACATTGTGCTCTTTTTTGCATACAGATGTTTATATTTGTATAGTTTAAAAAATTTTTTTCTATGGTTCATGTACTTCCTTGAGAAGATTTCCTTCTATTGCATATAAAGCAGGTCTCATCAGATCTTGTGAAAGCCTGAGGTTAGCAAAATCATTTTGCTTGAATTAAATTTAAAATGAGTCCCTAGAAATAAATGGCAAGTGCACCCCTCCACTCTACCATCCTGTTCCCAGGGTGTTGAAATCTTAGTAATTTGTGCTCCAAAAATGGACTAATGCTTCACCTTCCTACCTTTCTGTTTAGAGCTCTCATTCATTACTTGGTTTGGGCGTTTACAGTTAAGGAGACTAAACAACTCTGGACACAATATTGTCCTTCTACATTTTAAGTATAGGGTATGGGATTTCGTTTAACTTATGTAAATTTATATTGAAGGTATTAAAAAGGCTTTATTACATGGGCATGTAAGCCAGTGAAGGTACACTAGAGTGACATGTCCTAATTGCCTGTGGTGCATCTTAATAAACTGCTGATTCATATGTCAATCACAGGAGAAAGGCCAGGCATATAGAAATGTTTGGATTAATTATTAATATCAATTGGTTATGAGAGCTCTTTGGTTTCTTGCTGTGGCAAAACAGTTCAGTGAAAGTACAAGTTAGGAGGCAATTTGTTTGCATGCAGATGGCTCTGGATTATAATCAATTTTAACAACTCTAACTCCCACTTGACCTTATACAACTTCCTTTTGTGGCTCCAGTCACAGTGGGGATATTTGGGTGCCTTAGTCCCCTTGGATCATGTTTGGAGAATCTGAATCCTGCACAGATGCAACAGTTAGAGGTGTGAAAGCAGGACTGACTGCAGTTTATATTCCTTACTCACTCGCATTTTCCTGAAGTGATGCATAATATTGACAGCTTGACTATCATTTTAAGTATTGTGCTTGTCAAAAGATAAAAGCATATTAGTTGTTGCAGTTCTTTCCTGAGAAGGACCAGACAACACTATGATTTTTCTTTTTTCTCAAACATTTGCCTCCCTCACATATTCAGATATTTAAAATAAATACAGAGAACATTTTACAATCAAAAACAAAAGAGCGAAAACAACACACATTAAAACAATGCTTCTGTATTTTTTGCCTCATTATTTCACTCATAAATCTTGCAAATTGAACAAAACTTGACGATCTGTAAATCAGCTAATACTGTACAGACAGATACTAGTGGGCAGACTTAGGTTTGAGCTCCATTTTCAACACCTACTAGTTTATGTCCCTCTGCATTTTTAGTCTCAATTTCCTCTCCTCAACTTCTGATTTGTAAAATGCAAAAATCACTGTCTTTAATTGAAGCCAATAAGTAAATCGTAAGACATTTAACACATTAAAGGAAGAATAAGTATTTTTCACAGTGTCTTATTTGACATTAAGAAATTATTACATGAAGTATTTAAAAGTCAATAATAAAACCATGCTTCAGCAGAAGTATTAAGAAAGAATTAGCATTTGATATTTTAATTTTATGTAGATAAATTAATGAGTCTCACTAACAACTCAAGAGGACAAGTTTTAATGGAAAAATAAATCAGATGGTGGCTTGTACAGGAACATCTTTGTTTTGTTTACATTATGTTGTTTTACACATCTGTATAAGACAGGAAGGCAGCTCTCTTCTTGTTTATCATATAGCACCCTATTCTTTGGTGGCAAATTTTATGTTAAATACGTGAAAAAAAAAAGACACTTAGCACTTAGCAAAGAAATCATTCTCTTTTTATTTTTAGTGTCTAAGAAAATAGAGAAACATTTTCAAGCATGTATGCTCCGTGGGGAAATTGTTTCTCATATTCTGGACCTTCTCATTTTCTTTAAACAATGCGGAAGGACATTGTCTCCTTGACAAAGATCTGGGGCCTAGTTTTTATTTTCATCTCTAATAGCCTCATCTGAATCCTCATCCCAGGAGCATTAACTGAAAGAGACCCCATGTTGTGATTCATGCTGTTTAATGCCAAGTTTAGATAATAAAGTTATCATAATCCATAATTTAATTATAGATGATAGTCCCTGTTCCAGTTGCAAAACTGAGGGTCTGGTTTCATTTACACTTCTGGGATGCCTCACAAATGATTTGGGTTGATCTTTGAAAAGGGTCAAGTGTGGAAAAAATGTTTCATATAGTCAAATTCTATACTTGAAAGAAACATTGCGCATCCAAATTGGATTTACTTTTGAGTTGGCATATGTCTGTAGTTTCTATGGTAAGTATAAATTTTAATAAGGATTTGTGTAGGTGTTTCCTCTTTAGGTTGGATTTATTATTTCATTTGAGTATTAAAATATACTTCTTTTCTTGTTATTGCTACAAACCTGAAAAACAGAAACAGCATATACCGTTTCTCAGGGAAATTAGAAAAATGCATATTTAAAAATTGATTTTATTGTTCCCAAATTACAGTGTTCTCATGCAAATTTCATGTCAATTCACAAATTTACTGAAGCTATTCACTGAGTTGGGCATACTACACCTTTTTTTTTTCTTCTTATTTTCAAATGGTATTCAATTCTATTCCTTCTTCTCCATGAGCCTTTTCCTACCAGGAATTGTAGTGAATATTAAGTTGGCATGCAGCTTGTATTAGTGCTTACTAGCTATGTGACTGAGGCATTCACCAAACCTTTCTGAATCTCTAAATCCTTATGATGACAGCATTGAGCTTTTCTCCAAGGGATGTAATGATAAAGCAAAATAATACTCACACATATCCAGCAACCTCTCAGAAGAATTTAATTAAAATGCTGTGGTATTTTATATCCTAAAGGAAAGTGACTTATATATGCAGATCTATTTTTATTTAAGACATCATGTTCTAAAATATAATGTGTGTTAGAATATTAATGTTAAAAAACTTTAGTGGAATATTCGATAAATTGATATTTAGCTTAACCTTTTCAAGTACACTATAAAAATGTTTATTAGTTCATACATACTCTAGATAAAAATTCTATAGACTATGATGAGATTTTTCAGAATATTAATTGATGAATTAATTAATAGAACATTAACCAATGGATGGATGCATGCATGCATAGATAATGATAGATAAAGGATAGATAGATAAATGATAGGTGATACATAGATAAATAGAACTTTTTACAAAAAATCCTAGAAGATAATTCAGTAACTCTTATTATAAAATTAGACTTCCAAGTACAGATGGATTTCAGCAAGTATCAACCATTTACTTAAATATAGAAGTTGTAGACATGTGCAGGGTCCAGCAGAAGTAACACCTGCTTGAGCATCGTTGGTAGGGCAATATTATAGATGTAATTATGTATAGTTTTAATTTGAACACTTCACTTAAAATGTCATATGGTGTGCTTGAGGATGATATTGTTATGTTACAGAATTACATGCTGATAATTTTGTAAGAAAAGGTTTTGTAATAAAAAGGGGTGTTACTTCTACCAGACACTGTATAAAACATATAGTATTTCAATGACTTATAAATTATTATTTAGTGCCCATCTTTCTCTAAGTGGTTGGAAAATAGGTGATTCCATCTAATAATCCCACACATTTATTTATAAAATAAATTTAAACACTAAAAAAGAAAATATTTCTAGGAATATACCAAAGATATAATGGTATAAATTACCAATTTGAAACTTGAAATAATTTTTCTAAGTGCTAAATCAGAAATCAAGATTATCTACTGTAAAATATCAAAAATGTTTAATAGTTTTGTTTTTTTTACACCTGAAGTACTTTTTTATATTTCCCACTTTCAATTTCTAATATAGATTTTACTCAGGTAGGTTACTTTCTCTAGTTTTAATGAAGTAACCACAGAATTTTCTTCCTGAGAAAAATAATGCTGCCAACCAATTGTTAAAATATTGATAACTCAAAGATATGTACATATGCTTTTCCATTCTTTGTGATAATAGATTTAACAAAGTATTTCAGTGTTACACTTAGGAAAACCTACTCATCCTCTCCATAAGCACGGAGACCAAATGCACCTTGGTCTCTCCACTTACGAGTGATGTTCTTTTCTCCATTAATAGAATCACACTCTAAACTCCATATACTAAAAATTGAACATGTTTATTGATCAAGGCCTTTTTTAACAGAGCTGTTTGGTGGTAACTAATCAGGCTTTCTTGAAAAGATTACATGTGAAATAAAACTTGAAGTACAAATAGTTAGGTTGTTACAGAGGGAAGAGGATGCATTAACCCAAAGAGAATTTTAGTGGGAAAATGTCAGTGGCAGTTGGGTGTTGAGGTAAATCCAAGTATATAAAGAGAATATCACACAACACTTGTAAAATAAAAGTTTGAGACGTTTATTCCATGTTTGTGGGAGGAGTTTGAGATTTCTCATATATACAAATAGGAAACACAGGTATAAACACTGTTTTGAGAGGATTGTATTGGTGCCTATGTTTAGGATGAATGAGTATAATGGGAATTATTTTTCAGTAGTTTCCAGTTAGCTGGAGATAATTAGGACTTGAGCTGATTTGTTGGTAGTGGCCTGGAAATAAGGGAGCAAATGAGATTTAATGGAGGCAAACTATGCATAATGGGCAATTAGTTGCAGAATGAGAAAGGAGTAAAAGTGTTTAATTCCAGCACAAATGACTCTAGGTTGTATTTTTATTACCACCAAGCTTAAAATAATTTCCAGTGATATTTGCCCTTTGTGTATTAATGTATTAATCAGAGTTCTCTGGAAAAGAGAAAAAGTATTATTATATATTATGCCATAGTAAAAAAACTTTAGATTATATACATAAATATATGTAATACATACATATAAATATACATATACACATATATTATTTATTATAAGGAAATGTCTCATGTGATTATGGAAGCTAAGTGCCATGATCTGTCTGCAGGCTGGAGACCCAGGAAAGCTGATGGTATAGTTCTCAGGACTGGAGTGCCAGTGTTGCAAATCCAGTCTCCCAAGTTAGCTCAACTCAAGTACCTAGGCAGAGAGAGAAAATTTTCTTTTCTCCCCACTTTTGTTTCATTCCTGTCCTCAATAAATTAGATGATGTCCACCTATATTGAAAAATAAACTTTTTACTCATTCTTCCAAGTCAAATGCTAATCTCATTTAGAAATCCTCTTTGGAGACATAACCAGAAATAATGTTTGGCCAAATATATAGGGACCCCCATGATCCAGTCAAGTTGACACATAAAATTTATCATCATCTGTGATTAGATTATAAATATATTGCTTAGTTTTTTTCCCATCCCTTTACTTTTAGTCTGTCTGTATCTTTTGATCTGAGGTGGGTCTTTTGGAGGCAGCACATATATGGATCTTGTTTTCTCATCCATTCAGCTACTCTATGTCTTCTGGTTGTAGCATTTAAACCATTTACATTTAAGGTGATTATTGATAGATACATATTTATTGTCATTTTATTTTTAAATGATTCTCCTCTGTTTTTCTCTTTATTTTTCTTCTTCTTTTTAAAGCCCTTTAACATTTGTTGTAGTACCGGTTTGCAAAAAAAAAAAAAAAAAATCTGAGGTAGCGATACTTATATTTGACAAAATAGACTTTAAAACCAAGACTACAGTAAGAGACAAAGAAAGACACTACATAATGATAAAGGGAGCAATCCGACAAGAGTATATAACCCTAGTAAACCATTACATACCCAACCTAAGAGAACCTAAATATGTAAATGAAACCTTCATGGTCATAAAAGGAGAGATTGACAGAAATACCATCACAGTAGGGGATTTTAACACCCCATTGACTTCAATGGATAGACCTTCCAGGAAGAAAATCAACAAGGAAACAGCAGCCTAAAATGACACACTAAATCAAATGGATTTAACTGATGTCTTCAGGGCATTTCACCCCCACACAGCAGTATATACATACTTTTCAAGTTCACAGGAAACCTTTTTTAGGATAGACCACATGTTAGGTCAAAAAACAAGTCTCAATAAATTTAAGAGGACTGAAATCATGTCAAGCATCTTCTCTGACCACAACGCTATGAAACTAAAAATGAATCGCAAGAAGAACAGTTAAAAACACACAAAGATATGGAAGCTAAATAACATATTATTAAACAATGAATGAATTAACAACAAGATCAAGGAAGAAATCCAAATATACCTTGAAACAAATGAAAATGAGAACACAACAATCCAAAAATCTGTAGGACACTGGGAAAACAATCCTTAAAGGGAAACATATAGCATTATAGGTCTATCTCAAAAAAACAGTAAAAAGCTCAAATAAACAGTCTAACTTTACACTCAAAGGAACTTGGAAGAACAACAAACAAAGCCCAAAATGAGTAGAAGGAAGGAAATAATAAAGATCAGAGCAGAAATAAAAGAAATAGAGTCTAAAAGAATGACACAAAAGATCAATGAATCCAAGAGCAGGTTCTTTGAAAAGACAAGCAAGATTGACAAACCTTTAACCAGACTCAGCAAGAAAAAAAGAGAGAGAATCCAAATAAATAAAATCAGAAATGAAAGAGGAAAAATAACAACTGACACCAAAGAACTACAAAGGATTGTAAGAAAATATTATGAATAACTATATGCCAAAAAACAGGACAACCTGGATGAAATGGATAATATCCTAGGAACATACATTTTCCAAAACTAAATCAGGAAGAATCAGAGTATCTGAATAGACAGACTACACCTAGTGAAATTGAAGCTGTGATCAAAAAACTCCCAATGAAAAAAGCCCTGGACTGGATGCCTTCAAAGGAGAATTTTACCAAACATTCTAGGGATAACTAACATCTTTCCTTTTAAATATATTTCAAAACATTCAAGAGGAGGGAGGCTCCCAAGCTCATTTTACAAGGCCAACATTATTCTAAGTCCAAAACAAGATAAAGATACTTCAAAGAAAGAAAATTATAGTCCAATATCACTGATGAACATAGATGCTAAAGTCCTCAATAAAACATGAGCAAATCAAATACAGCAATGCATCAAAAAGATCATACACCGGGATCAAGTGGGATTTATTCCAGGGATGTAAGATTGGTACAAAATTCACGAATCAAAATATATGATTCACCACATAAACAAAATGAAGGATTAAAAACACATGATCATAAAAATAGATGCAGAAAAAGCATTTCATAAAATCCAACACTAATTTATGATAAAAACTCTTAGCAAAGTGGGACTAGATTGAATATACCTAACCATACTAAAAGCCACATATGACAAACCCATTGCCAACATCATACTCAATTGGCAAAAAGTACAAGTGTTACCCTTAAGATCGGGAGCAACACAGGGATGTCCACTTTCACCTCTCTTATTTAACATAGTACTGGAAGTCCTAGCCATAGCAATCAGACAAGAAGAAAAAATAAAAGGCCTCCAAATCGGAAAGGAAGAAGTAAAACTGTCTATATTTGCAGATGACGTGATATTGTACATAGAGAACCCCAAAGATTCCACCAAAAAACTACTAGAATTGATAAATGAATTCAGCAAAGTAACAGGATACAAAATTAATATTCAGAAATCAGTTTTTTTCTATATGCAAATAATGACTTAACGGAAAGGGAAATTAAGAAAACAATCCTATTCACAATTGTGATGAAATGAACAAAATAACTAGGAATAAACCTAACTTAGGATGTAAAGGACCTGTACTGGGAAAATGATAAAGCATTGAAGAAAGAAAGTGAAGAAGATACAAATAAGTGGAAGTACATACCATGTTCATGGATAGGAAGCGTTAACATCATTAAAATGTCCCAACTACCTGAAATAATCTATTGATTCAATTCAATTCCTATCAAGATTCCAAAGACTTATCTTACAGGACTAGAACAAATATTTCAAAAATTGTATGAAATCACAAAAGCCTCTTACAGCAACAACAATACTGAGAAGAAAAACAGAGTTGGAAGAATCACACTACCTAATATCAAACTATACTATAAGACCATAGTAATTAAAAACAGCATGGTACTGGCATGAAAAGACACATAGATCAATGGAACAGAATAGAGAGCCCAGAAATAAATCCATACCTTTATAGTCAATTAATATTTCACAGAGGAAATAACATAAAATGGGCTGAAGATAGTTTATTCAATAAATGGTGTTGGGAAGGATAGACAGATATGTGCAGAAAAATAAAACTAGACAATCTTCTTGTACCACACATAAATTCAAAATGATAAAAGACTTAAATGTTAGACCTGAAACCATAAAAATCATAGAAGAAAACATAGGCAGCAAAATCTCAGACATTGCTCATAGCAATATTTTATCTGGCATATCTCCCCAAGCAAGGGAAACAAAACAAAAAATAAACAGATGGGACTATATCAAACAAAAAAAGTTTTGCATAGCAAAGTAAAACATCAACAAAATGAAAAAACAACCCACAAATGAGAGAATATATTCACTGATACATCTGATAAGGGGTTAATATCCAAAATTTATAAAGAACTTACAAAACTCAACACCAAAAAAACAACCCAATAAAAAAAAAATGAGCAGAGGACCTTACCAAACACTTCTTAAAAGAGGACATACAGAGGGTCAATAGACATATGATCCTCAATGTCACTAATCAGAGAAATGCAAATTAAAACAATGAGCTCACATTTGTCAGTATAGCTATCATCAATAAATCAACAAACAAGTCCTGTCAAGGATGCGGAGAAAGGGGAATCCTTTGGCACTGTCATTGGGGATGCAGATTGGTGTAGTCTCTGTGCAAAGCAGTATGGAGATGCCTCAAAAACTTAAAAATGAATCTGCCTTATAACCCAGCGATCCAACTTCTGGGACTATACCTGAAGGAAGCCAAAAATACTATTTTGAAAGAATATAAGCACCTTTATGGCCATTGCAGCATTATTTACAATTGCCAAGATGGGGAAGCAGTCCAAGTGTCTACCAGTAGATTAGTGGATAAAACAAGTATGAGGTATTTACACAATGGAATACTATTTGGCCATAAAAAACAAAAAAGTTTTATACTTTGTGATAGTATATATAGACCTAGAGAACATTGTGCTAAGTGAAATAAGGCAGTCAGAGAAATACGAATACCATATGCTTTCACTCATATGTGGAATCTAATGAACAAACTGAACTAACAAGCAAAAGAGAGAAAGGCTCATAGATGGAGAGCAGGGTGACAGCTGGCGGGTGAAGAGGTTAGTGGGTGGAGGGATTGAACAAAAAGGAAAAGGACTCATGGATGTGGACAACAGTGTGGCAATTGTGGTGGGGGGATATAAAGAGACTAAAGGGCACTGGAAAAGATACAATAAAAATAAATTTAAAAAGAAATGTATTGCTTAATTTTAAAATATTTCTAGTTATATTTTGTAGGATTTTTTGTTTCCACTACAATCAGGGATCTTAATCTATATAATTTAAATACTTAGAAAATTTGTTGAAATGTTATTCTTTTGATCAATATGTGTCAATTTTGGTAACTGTTGTAAGTACATTTGAAAATATGTATTCTCTAGTTGATGGATGCATTGATTGGTGTGTGTCAATCAGAGTTAAGTTTGTTAACCATGCTGAAATCTTTCCTGTTTAATAATTTTAGGTCTACCTAATCCATCAGTTCCTCAGAAAATATTTCACAATGACTGTGGGTTTGTTTATTCACTCATTTAGAAATGACAATTTTTACCTAATATATTTTGAAAGTACGAGATATACAAAATTAGATTTATTTTCCTGTAGCTACACCTTCATGTCATTATGAGGCATCCCCCTTTACCTCTAGTAATGCTTCTTCTTTAAAGTCTAATTTTAATGTTATTAATATAACTATCTCATTTTTATTTTGGTAATTGCAGAGTATATTTTCCATCTTTTTTCTTTAGAAATTCAAGAGTATTTATAAGCCATGGCTCTTATTATCAACCAGTTTATTATTCAATCCAGCCCAACAATGTTAGTCTTGAATCCTCTTTATAAGCTTAGAGATATATCTGGCTTTTTCATGAAATACCCTGTGTCTAGCAACATACCTTGAATATTAAAAAAATGCTAATTTTTATTGAATTAATAGCCAAATAAATGAATCATGAACTCCCATTCTAATTATTTTTAGCATCAGTTATCACTTCCTTTGTAACAGTTCTTTAAATTTTTTTTTTTACTCTCACAGATGGTAATCAGTTCTCCCCATCTGTTTCTGTGTTTCTCAAAGGCAAATGTTTTGTCAAATAATTCTTTATTATTTGTAATATTGATCTCAATATCTATCTATTCGTACATACATATGTATATATTTATATATTGAAATATGTGGCATTCCAAATTCTATTTTAGATACCAATATAGTTCCAAAAATAATGCCATATCCAGGTAATGGAGTTAGTTTCATGTTCATAAAATCTACTTATTAATTACACTACATAATATAACTTTAAGACATATACAACCTACTGTTACAGAATAAATTAATGTGAAATTATGCCCTCATATGTCACAATCCAGGTACTAAATTTCTGTGTTTTAATCTCCTAGGCATAGTAAAAGAAAACACAATAGCAAATTCTTTTGGGTGATCTATTAATATAAAGTGAATTTCAGGAGCTGTCATGAAAGCCTACAAGAAAAATGCAAAAATAGTATATAAAAAAAATTTTAAAGGGTGTGAAGTAGTTTAGTATTTACTAAACAACATGTTTTCATTTAAATGCAGACATGTGACTAGTTCATATTTGAAACTATGATAGATAAATTTAAATACCAAAGTATTTTGCTTAATTATAAATGACAAAACTATCTTATACAGTTGCAAGTTTACTCTGCTATTTAAAAAGATAGTGATACTTCTGTGTAACTTAGAAACATCCAGTGTGGAATTTGGACACAATACGCACATGCATCATTTATTTTTTGATTACATTATAGTGCCGACAAGGTGCTATGTACATGAATAATTCAAACAGCCTAAAAGAATCGGCTTTTCACATTCCATTCCAGAGTTTTGTTTTTCAGACAGGATGGCTCAACAACTTAAAATTTGTGTCGCTGATGGAATATGATTTGAAATACACTGTAATCGGACAGTTAAAAATCATTCCCTTATGTATGATTCTTACAGGTTATATAAATGATATAAATATATGTACGGTAATTCCAAATATAAGCCATAGATACTTAAAAAGCAGGCAACATGTGTAATTTCTTTTGTATGCAAGATAGAAGAAAACTGAAGTATAAGAGCATGGCATTTTAGTAATTAACTTGGCTTGTTGTCCCAGGGAGCCGCAGTGAATTTGGAAAAGGGAAGGACAAACAGCTAATTTAAAAACATCTTATGGTTGACTGCTGGTGCGTATGACTGGGACTTGACCTTCTTGGGATCTTTAGAATGCATCTTAGAATTATCCCACTTGGTGACATAAGAGGAAATATTTACTTGCTGCCTTTATTCTCTTAGTGGTTAATGGCACCCCCACACATTTTAAGCCTCTAATGTTCAAGATTATATATGTGTTGTTGTTAAATGGAATCCTAGACCTTCCACAAAGATAGATTACAGAAGTGAGAATTTCTGGCCTGGAAGTAACATAGGCAGAAAAAGATTTAAGCTGAGGCACTGTTTTGTCAGATAAGCTTCTCAGAAGGCTACTTGAAAAGAGTTACCTCAGCAGTGCTGGGAGCAAGGAAGGGCCCTGAAGAGTTTACAGTGGTACCAAAATGTGTCCAATGCAGTCAACTATGTGTCCCACGCAGCTATAGTAAGACCTCTCAACCACAAAGCCTCCTCAAGGTAGGCTTTACCCCAATCTCTTAAAGGACATAATACAAGTCAATTAATAAGAAAACATAAAAAGATGGCGTTTATCTCCAGTAACAGCAGATGTCTCCAAGACAGTGATTAATATTTGTCATTTGTTTTTTCCACCTGCCATACTAGATTTCCCTTGCTCTTGCACTTTATTTTTGCTGGTCAAGTTTGCTTACCGGGTAGGTAAATCCACATATTCTTCCCCAGAAGTGATGACCCCTGATTTGCCTTACCATTGTTCTTCTGTAATTGTTGCAATTGCCTGTTTATAGTTACCTCAAGACAGGAAAGAATCAAAAGAAATCCTTGTTAATTACCCAATTTCCAGATGTACTCTTACCTTCCCCCACCATGTAGCTAAGGACTCCTTTGTTAACTGGCCATTATCCCCCAGCAGAGTAACTTTGTTTTGACTGACAATGACTAGAAGGAGAGTCCAAAGTGACCAAGTAGTAGCATAGCTGCAATTTCTATGAAGATCTTACAGGGCTCCCTGCAAGAAGTGTTTTGCCAGTGGGAGCAAAAACCTCTAATCCAGCAGAACCTAAAGTAGTAGGGACAGAAAACACAAATTTTTCTAGTTAATATTTTAAAATTATTGAAGGAGGGACCAATATCATTTCCTTATTCCAGCTCCCAGACTCTCATATTCTGGCCGTTATGGGCATATCACCATTGTTCCAGAATTGTCAATATACCAAACATCTATAAATTGATATTCCCAAACTAGTGTCTCAGTTGAGCCTTTAACAGATTATTTCACTCTTCTATTAAGCTAATTCTTTCAGATATGTGGGATCTATTTTAAGACCAGTAGAAATCATAATCATATGCCCATAGGCACATCTTCTTTGCTGTAAAACAAATTCCACAGTCTGAGTCAATGTTATATGAACAATCATGCCAATTGATCAGATGTGTGTGTTTGGACGGGAGAGGCATCATGAACAGGAAAAACATTTGTCTCCAAACATTTATATTTGGAGACAATTATCAGTTCTAGAGAAGACAAAAATCACTGCCCCCTTGAGGGTGAAAAATATCCCTCCAGGGTAATCTGCATGTCATCAAGTGACTCACGTAGTTCATCAAAGGAGAGTGCGTGCTAAGAACTTGTCATCAGCCTCTGCCACGGGAAGTCTGTGATGCATCCTTCAATGTCAATAAATAACAACCTTGAAAAGAAGGGGAACCTGTGCTGCTGAGCCTATGAATGGCCATCAGCATCATGGCCAGTCTGCTTACCTACTCATTGTGCCGGCACTGAGGTGGCCGAGTGGGCTGGCTGACTTCTACAAAGTGACTCATCCTGGCCACTTAGTGTTAGAGTTTCTCATCCAGAGGTTACTGATGAGACAAAAACAACAATAAACACATATGGTCCTCACTTTCATGTCATGCACATGTCTCTTTCTTAGACTTCTCTTTTCATTTTCTAATTTTTGCTCTTTCTTTGCCACACACAAAGTACCAAGCCAATTGCCACCACCCAGGAATCCATGTGTATCTGAACCTCAGGCTACTACTACACATCAGTCTCCATAGAGAGGAAACAAATAAGGGTATGTGTTCGAACCATCCCCTCTGGTAGATATTTTTCCTTGCCGTCCTTTAGGGACACTCCTGAGTAAGGCTCTACTGTGGCAGAAGTACATCTATTGCTTTTGAGTCTCATTACTGTCAGAGCTTGAGAAGAATAAATCCCCAGGTCAATACTATATAGCAAGGGTTAAAGGCAATATTTTTATTCTCCAGAAAATATACTACTTCTAGCATAGCAGCTGTGATTTAGACAGCCGTTTGGTAAAATTTGTGGTAGTTCATCATCATCTGCCAGGTTCCCAAACTAGAGTCTCAGCTAGTTTTTCTAAAGCAAACAAACAAAAAAAATTAACTGGGGATATGAAAGAGACATAGTTCGTGTGTATTTTCAATCTTTGATTGAGCCACTAATTTCTTTCACTCCCTACAAGATGCAAGATTATTTCATATGACTTCCTTGGCCAAGAGTTGGAGAGTGCTGGAACTTCTACCTGCCTTTCTTAATGTTATAATTCTTAATCCACAGGTTAGGTAACCAATGTTATAGAAGTATAAAATATGAGATGGTCACACTGTTTAGCAGTAAAGATCTAAGAATAAGAAATAGAAGAAACAACATCATTGTTTCAGAATGTTGGGTTTGGTATCACCTTAATTTTTTTCTGAGGGAGATCAAGTTCCCAGTAGGAAAGGATAACAATTTCTGGGTTTTATTCAATACTCAAAGTTATTTGAAATGTGTCCTAAATCAATAAATTGACTCAATGATTTAAATGTGTGGGGTTATTTTATATTAAATATGAATATAACGAGCTGATATTTATTGAGTATTGATGGTAGAAAAACCATGCATATCAAACGTAGATTTAAGTCAATTTCAAACAGTATGGCAAACACTGAAGGATTAAGGAGATCAGGAATTATAATATAAATTATATATTTACATGATACTCTAAAGTATTGAGTTTTAATTTTGAGGAAAAGTAGAACAGTTGTTTCTTAAAAGAACATTTTAAAATACATGACTAAATATATCCTTAAAAAAGTCTTCAGGTAAAGAAGGGAGTGATGCCAGAGAAATGGTGGCATGAGAGATCCCTTGGTTTTCTCCTCTTGAAGTTTCAAAAACTGGAACATCTATAATGCAACAAAGAATTTCCTGCTCAGCGCACAACACCACCTGAACGATCTGTTCATTGAAACATCTAAAGGTGGGCAAGAGGGAGCGAGCCCAGGAGGTGAGAAGGGAGAAATACTGAGACAAGCCACGGACAGAGCGCTACGGCTTCTGGCTACTATTAGTGAAGAGGGGTAGAATCAGGTTGTGGCTGGCATCCTCTTCAACTCAGAGAAGCAAGAAGATTCTGTGGGCATTCCTGCACACATGGGCCGTACAAGCCGCAGCTGAGCCCAGTGACCTGGGCCGGCAGCAGCACAGAAGAGCAGCTGCAGCTGCCTGGCAGTGGGCATTCGGGGCAGAGAAGCAAAGCCCCAGAGCCTGGGCGCCTCTTAACCTGCCAGAGCTCATTTCCCTTTGCCCTTGGCGTGCGTTGCCCTTCATCTTCCGGAGAAGTGCGCTCAACATAAAGGTCCAGACAGAGAAGGAATCCCTCAAATACCACCAATCACCAAAGAAACCAGGCAGCTCAGAAGACAAATGAAAAATCTCCAGAAAACAAATCTAAAGACTTGGAAATATGTGATTGAAATGGCAGAGAATTCGAGATTTCAGTTCTGAAAATAACTCTACAAAGCACAGGGAAATTAGATAGGCAGTTTAATGAGCTTGGAAAACAAATTAAAAAACAAAATGAGTACTTTACAAAAGTGATTGAAACTTTTAAAAGAACCAAAAAAATTCTGGAGATGAAGAATTCAATAAAAAAGATAAAAAATAAACTAGCAAACATAGGAAATACAGCTGATCAAATGGAGGAAAGAATTAGTGATACTGAAGAAAGAAATCTAGAAATAACACAGAGGGAAGAAAAGAGAAGCTTGAGCATAAAAATAATGAAAGAACTCTCTGAGAACTATGTGATTTCATCAGAAGGAGAAATATAAGAATAATGAATACCAGAAGAAGAAGAGGAGAGGAAGAAAGAATGGAGAACCTGTTTAAAAAAATAAAAAGTTGACATGAACTTCCCAAACCTATGGGAAGAGCTAGATCCTTGAATTCAGGAAGCAAAGAGAATACCTAATTACGTCAATCTAAAAAAGTCTTCTCCAAGGCACATTGTATTAAAACTGTCAAAAATTATGACAATGAAAGAATTCTCAAGGCAGCCAGTGAAAAGAAGCAAATAACCTATAAAGAAAAGCCCATTAGGTTATCATCAGACATCTCAGCAGAAACTCTGCAAGGTAGAAAAGAGTGGAATCAAATATTCAAACTACTGAGAGAGAGAAATTACCAGTCTCGAGAATAATATATCCATCAGTGGTATCCTTTAACTACAAAGGAGAAATAAAGGCTTTTCCAGTCATAAAGAAGCTGAGGAAATTTATCACCAGAAGACCTCCATTGCAGAAAATAGGGGGATTACACTACTTGAAACAAAAAACAAAGGGTCACAAAACTACGAGATCACTAAAACAAAATTACAACATAGATAGGAATAACTTGTGAAAGCAAAAAAATAAAAGAGGGGGAATAAAGATCAGAATTTGCAAAGGAAGATGATCAAATGCATTAAAAAGAAAAAGGATTACTGTACATATGAAAATTTCTTTTTCATAAACCTAATGGTAACCACGCCCCTCCCACACACCCAAAGCAAATCGAGTCACATGACTTAAAAAAGAGGAAACAGATGAAAAGAGTATGAAATACCACCAAACAAAATGACACAAGCACAAAGGAAATGAAGCAATGGAGGCACAGAGCTTTGTGAAAACAAAAGATAAAGTGGCTATAAGAAATCCTCATTTATCAATAATTACCCTAAATGTACAAGTGTCACTTTTTGCAGATGGCATGATTCTGTAGTTATAAAACCTTAAAGACTCAACCCAAACCTGTTACAATCTTAAACAAATACAGTAAATTTATAGGATATCAAATCAATGTAGCAAAATCCACTGCATTCCTATATACTAGCAATACAATTTCAGGGAGATAAAGAAAAAAAATTATTTTGCAATTGGAAAAAAGAGAATAAAATATCTAGGAATCAACATAAGAGGCCATGTGAAGGACCTATATACTGAAAACTACAAAGCATTATTAAAACAGATTGAAAAAGACACAATAAAATGGAAAGATATTACTTGTTCATGGACTGGAAGAATCCACATAGTTAAAATGTCCATTTTACCCAAAGCAATATACAAATTTAATTCAATCACCATCAAAATCTCAATGTCATTTTTTAAAGAAATAGAACAGAAAATTATCAGATCTATGTGGAATCACAAAAGACCTTTAATAGCCAAAGCAATTTTGAGAGAAAAGAACAAAGCTGAAGGTATCGCATTACCTGACTTCAAATTATAATACAGAGCCACAATAATCAAAACAGTATGGTCTTGGAAGAAAGACAGACACACACCGATGGACAAGAATTGAGAGCCCCAGAAATAAAGCCACATGTATATAAGTGTATAATTTTTGACAAAAAAGCCAAAAATCAAGTGGAAACAAAAATGACTCTTCAATAAATGGTGCTGGGAAAATTGGAACATCACATTCAAAGGAGATAAACTAGATTACAGTTTTCCCCATGTACATAAATTAATTCAAATGAGTTAATAACCTAAATATAAGATCTGAAACATAAATTACATAGAAGAAAACATAGGTACTAACATACGGATGTTGATATTAGAGAACATTTTATGAATTTGACCCCAATGGTAAGGGAAGTAAAGGCGAAATAAGTGAATGAGACTACATTAAACTAAAAAGCTTAAGAAACTGGCAATAAAACAAAAAGTAACTAACCAAATAGGAGATGATATTTGCAAGCAACATCTCTGACCAGGGGCTGACATCCAGAATATACAAAAAACTCATACAACTCAACACCAAAAACCCCCCACAAACAATGCAATTAAAAATGGGCAGAGGATCTGAATGGATACTTCTCCCAGGAAGACATACAAATGGCCAATACATATCTGAAAAGATGCTCAACTTAACTAGCTGTTAGGGAAATACAAATCAAAACTGCAACAAGATACCACCTCATACCTGTTAAAATGGCTATTATCAACAAGACATGTAATAACAAGTGTTGGAGAGTTTGCAGAGAAAAAGGAACCCTCATTCACTGCTGGTGGGAATGTAAACTGGGATATTTACTGTGGAAAACAGTATGAACGTTCCTAAAAAATGAAGAATAGAGTTATCACATGACCCAGAAACCCCGCTTCTGGGTATCTGCCTAAAAAAACTCAAAAACATTTATTTGCAAAGATACAAAGGGGGCCCAAAAAGCACTGGAATTTATTTATTAAAATTGTGTATTCTTACATGTTTAAATTTCACTCATCTTCAAATTACTCTCCATTTGATGCAATACTCTTATCAAGACATTTTTTCCACTGCTCAAAACAATTTTTGAACATGATTTTGATGGCTGTTAGTGCTTCCACTGTTTTTTATTTCACCTCTTCCACGTTGGTAAAATTTTTCCCTTTGAGGGCTTTTTTCATCCAGGGAAACAAACAAACCAGCAAAAAGACACTTGGGATATGATTGGTTGAATAAGGTAGGTGGGGGATGGGGGTCATGCTGTTTTTGGTCAAAAACTGCAGAACACTCAGCATGGTGTGGGTAGGTGAGCTCATAAATCATCCATCATGAAATGGGCAAAAGTGTTAAAAGAGTTAAATAAAATTCACTGAAGCCAAACACAGCTTCTTACAACAATGCCAGCTGACACACTGATACAGATAAGTTCCTAGAACACTCATCAAGTAGGGAGGACCTGTACTACAAAGTGCCCACCTTCCAGAAGATAATTCTTGTTTGCGGAGAGCCCATGCTTGTTTATGCAACTTTTTGTTCCTTGCAGCCTTATTCACAGTGGCTAAGACATGAAGACAACTAAAGTGTCCTTCAGTAGGGGATTGGACAAAGAATAAGTGGTACATACATGCAATGGAATACTACTCAGCCATAAGATAATATGAAATACCGCCACTTGTGACAACATGGATGGACTTTGAGAATATTATACTAAGTGAAATAAGTCGGTCAAAAACAGCTAAGAACCATATGATTTTACTCATGTGTGGAATATAAAACTGAAACTCATAGACAACAATATAGTGTTTATCAGAGGGGAGGAGGTGGGGTGATAGTACAGGGAAAAAAAAAGTCTCCAATTATAAGGTAATAATCAAATAAAAGTTTTTTTAAGTAATTTAATAGAATACTAATTAAGATTCAATTTTATAATTGAAAATAAAAATGTCATAATAAAATGTTCACACTTTTTCATGGGAAGCCTAATTAAAATTCTCTCTTAATGATGTTTTACAATTTTATTTACATATAACAAGGGAAAATATCATTTTAATATATTCCTTTTGACTAAATATAGATTGCAAACTTTCAAAAACCTCTTTAAATTGACCAAAAGAAAATAAAAGTATTTTCTTTTTTACATAATATATGTCACTAAATATATATTGCTAAATGTCATTTTAAAATAATTAAATTGCTAACTTTAATAATGTTTAGTACAGAAAAAGACAAATTCACAGTATCTTAATTTTACAAAAGGAAAAACTGTTTTATATGAGTCTGATGATTGCCTACCTGTTAGACCACTTGTCAAAAAGTCAGAAGCTGTGGTTTTAGGATTTCAATGTGTTTTTAAAATAATCTGTAAATAGAAATATAAGCTGCTTTACTCTATCCACTATAAATACTACAATATATGCTGAGCATTTAAATGAACATTTCATTTATCTCTGTTGTTTCTATAAAATTTTTAAAAAGAGCCTCAAAGGCACTGAATACTGGTTTGATTTCAGATTTTCTTTCTTTCTGAATTGCACCATCCTTAAGCAATGCGTCATCATCACAGGTCACTGCACTGATGAAATTAATCTGATAAAACACCTGTGTGACAAAGAAATGATATAGTAGTGTGATTCATCATTAATGAATATCATCAGTCCATGATCTATTAGTACATTGCTCAAAGGATCATGTCATTAAGAAAGAGTGAGTTCCTAGTGTTAAATTATGGTGTTGACGGCAGTGGCTAGAACCTGCCGTATGCAGGAGACAGTAAGTAGATGTGCCAATATACAAAATCAAATTCTCTTGGGTTTATTTTTCCCCCTGAACAGTGTGAAGTTTGCACCTTTGCTAGTAAGGTTTACTACCCTAAGACAACACAGTTTGCTCTTATTATTCATCTACTATTAATTGTTTATCTATCTCCTGCAAATTATATCATTCATACAGCTGACTCATGCACTGCATCACCAGTGAGGAATGCAAAAAATTTTATTTGAAAATAAAATACAGAATATTGGGAATATCTTTGACAAAAATAACCCAGAAACGTTGCTCTTTCAAGTTTTTATTTAAGCTTACATGTGACTTGACTATACTGCTTTTGACTAGCTCATAATATTAATATTTGGTAGGCAATTGTCCTACAACACCTTTGTTAAATTAATGCAATGAGAAAATTTAAGACAAGTTCATACAAAATAAAATTAAAGGTTTGTGTCTACAACAGAATTTTAAATTAGAGGTTGACATATTGTTAGCAAATTTTAAGAATTCAGAATCTGACTAGATTATTTAACATAAACTTGATGAGTTTACTATATTAAAAGAAACAAAATAAGACTGAATACTTAATAATTGTGTCATTTTGAACAGGGATTAAAAGCTGCTCCTCTCTCAATGAAGCAAAAGGGTTTATCTGTTTAATTCATCATTTAATCTCCCAGATATGGAATGGAGACCAGCTAATATTAAGCACTTGAGGTGTTCTCTAATTAATTAATTAACTCAATTATCTTAATAACTTTACAAAACAGATTCAGACCTCATAGATCATGCATGCATTTGGAAAACATCTACATATATGTATTTTTGAAACGGTTTAAATGACTATTTGTTGAATATTAAAAATACCTTGTTATTGTTATCATATTTGTATACCTATATCAGAAGATAAATATGCTTACAAACTTTTATTGTGGCTTTACAGGCTAAGAAAATGCCACATAATATTTTGCAATAGTCCATACATGCACAATGTAAGAGTAAAAATTTTGTTAAGATGATTCTTAGTATAAGCAAAAACTATTAACTAAATTAATTGTGACCTTCAGACCAGATAAGATGGCATGGCCTCATTTTCCTCCTCCCTCCTAATTAGGTACAATTATAAATCCTTGTGATAACACTAGAGGCAAGCAAAGGAAATGCTTGAAAGCTGCTAAAATGGAAATTTAGAATCCCATGATTGGTGAGAAAACAGGGGTTAGGGGGTATTATGGCAACCATCCACCGAAAAGTCTCCTAGACCTGGCATTTCTGCACCCTCAACCTAACAACAGAAGGCAGCCCAAGTAGGTTCATTCCTGCAGAGAGATAACAGAAGCCCTGCCAAAAACACCAGGCAATCCTTTATGACCGTCAGGAGACCTAACAGTAAGTGTCTAGGAGAGCCCATCTCTTTCTCTGCAAAGCCTGAGACTCCTAATCCAGTAGGATAACACCAAGACAGATTACTGGCAGGAGACCACAAAAAGTAATCTGATCTGGGTAACCTTATTGATGGGAGGCCCCTGGGACTCCCATCTTACCCTTCACCAAGAGACAGGAAGTAGGTGAGAGGCCTCCTGGCAAAGAGCCAGTCAGAACAAGTAGCCTGGCGCAGACAATGTTCACCATCTCTAAAAAGCAGGGGGAATCCCATTAAACACCTGGCCAGGGAAGCAATCATAGGTCTGATACTCTAGTCCCTTATGGGGAGACACCAGAATAAGTAAGCGGAAGAAACTGGCAGGTTATAGCCCATACGTGGCAGCCTAGCCCAGAAAGTACCTTTGTGTCCTCAGGTCTAGGACTCCCCTTCTTTGACCAGAGATACAAGGGCAGCTGAAGGACATAGGTATGGGGATCTGAAAACAACAAGCCTCTGGTCCAAAAATGTCTCTTTATCTTCCTGGGCCTGGGACTCCTCTCCCACTGAGAAGTGCCTGGACATCCAGCGTTTATAGCCTCTTCTGCCTCTTCAGTGACCACCAGAAGGAACGAAGAAATGTCCTATTGATCTCAGATAAACCAAACTGAGCAAAATAACATGACAAAGACTGAAACTTGCTGCCATTAAAAATAAAGCCCACAAAAGTAGGCCAGAATATGCATGCTCAATCTATACAGAGTGAACGCCTTCTAAAGTGAAAGATTTAAATAGAACCTAGATTCTTCTATCATAATAGATAAAATGTGCAGGATATAATTCAATCACCTATCATACTAGAACTAAGAAAATTATATTTTGAATAAGAAAAGATAATCAACTGACATAAACCCTGATAGATATTTGGAATTATCTGCTATTATAAAATGCCTCAACAATCAATTATCAATTTTCTTGAAACAAATGCAAAAATAGATTATTTCAACAAAAAATTATAAACAGAACAAACTAGAAATTTTAGAACTTTTTAAGAGCCACAATTTAAAAATATGTCTATGGGCTTAGTAGAAGAATGAAAAGACAGAGCATAAAATCAGTGACTTTGAGATTTTGATCAATAGAATTGATCCTATCTGAACAAGGGAAAGAAAATAAACAACAAAAAAGAATAACACCTCAAAGACATGTGAGACAATGAAGATCCAACATTTGTATCATCAACCTCCAGAAGAAGAACAGAAAGAAGGTAAGACTCTGAGAACACCAGAAAAAATAGTGGATTGAAAACTTGTTAAACTTGTTAAAAATATACTCAAAATTTGTTTTAAAAATTACTCAGGTATGGATTCAAGAATCTGCATGAAATCCAAAGGCATTAAACTCAAAGAAATCCACACCAGATAGCACAAACTCTGAAAACTAAAGACAAAGAAGAAATCTTGAAAGTAGTCAGAGATAAACAATTTAAATGGAAATACTTTATTTTGTCATGTATAATGCACATCCATGTTTTTGACCCAAACTTTTAGGAAAAAAATTTTCATTTTAATTTTTTAATTCAATTTTTAATTTATTTATATTTACATACTTGTTCTTTGTGTCATAAAGGAATTTTAGCATTTATTCTGAACATTACAGTATAAGAAATTTTATGTAAAAATAATTATAAGACACAAGAATAGATACAAAGTATAAGAAATTTTATGTACTGGTAACAAATTTATGATATTTACTCATCATAGAATGTCAAGAACACTTCACCATTGTCAATTTCAGAAATATCATCTTCTTCAATTTTGTTATTGCTCTCTAGAGCTACACTTTTAATGCATAAGCATAAATACAAGAATTAAAAGCATTTGTATAGATACAGAGTTAGTACTACCCATGTATGATGCGCATCCCTTTACTTCCCTAAAAAATTTGGGCAAAAAAGTGTACATTATACACGGAATATGAATATCGATTTGAATTCAAATCTGAAAACATGGAAGTCCAAAAGAAATAGCATAACATATTTCAAGTACTGAAATAGAAGAACTGCCAACTGCAAATACACATATGGTATAGCTGATCTTCAGGAATGAAAAGGAAATGAAAACATTCTAACATAAAGGACAATTAAAACAATTTGTTGCTAGCATACCTGCCCTCTGGGGATAGCTAAAGGATGTTCATTGAAGAGAAAGGTAATAATAAAAGAATCTTGGAATGTTAAGAAAGAAGGATGATGATAAAAAGAGCAGATATATGGATACATGTCTTTTCTCATGACATTTACTTATTTTTATTATTTTTATTTTTTATTTAATCTTTATTGTATTTTTCCATGACCATTTAGACCCTCTCCTCCCAGTAATCACTGCATTGTTGTCTATGCCCATGAGTCCTTTTCCTTTTTGCTCAATCCCTTTGCCCGTTAACCTCCTTTCCCTACAGCTGTCAACCTGCTCTCCATCTTTGAGTCTGTCCCCATTTTCCATGTTAGTTCAGTTTGTTCATTAGATCCCACATATGAATGAAATCATATGGCATTTTTCTTTCTCTGACAGGCTTATTTCACTTAGCACAATATTCTTCAGGTCCATCTCTACTGTTGCAAAGGATAAAATTTTTCTTCTTTTTGATGGCTGAGTAGTATTCCACTGTGTAAATATCTCATAGTTGTTTTATCCACTTATCTACTGATGGGTACTTGGGCTGTCTCCATACCTTGGTGATTGTAAATAATCCTGCAATGAACATAGGGGTACTTAGGTACTTTCAAAGTAGCATTTTGGGTTCCTTCAGATATATTCCCAGAAGTGGGATCACTGGGTTGAGTCTTTTAAATAATCTCATCTCTATTCTCTCCCTTCCACTATGTCACTGCAGTCAGGTCTCATTGACCTCCTTTTAATTCCTCAAATATGTCATCCTCATTGTCACCCTGGGTAGAGAGCTTTTACACATGGTGTGCTCACAATCTATGTACTTCTTGTTTTACTCAGTCCCATATCTTTGCAAGGCTGGCCCTTTTGACTTTTAATCTAAATATAATCTTTCAGAATCTCTCAAAGTCATCTATGTAGGCCCAGCTATTTGTTTATTTTGGTCATATGTTTGTTTTCTACTCCCAGACACTATCTGTTTCCTCCATTAGACTATTCTAATTAGTAATTTGAGAGTGCCTTTGGTCATTTGCCTCTTTAATGTAGTTTTTAACTAGACTATAAGTTCCATTAGGGCATAGTTGCTTCTGCGTTGTTTGTTGCTCTGTACCCAGTGCCCACATGGAGGCCTATCATGGAATGATTCTGTCTTTACCTTTCGTAATCCCCTCTCCTCCTGTTTCTCCCCTTACATAAAACTCTTCTGGGTGTGCTCACTTCTCTTCCAAACCCTCTGAAACAAACCACAGCCTCTCTTTCAAAATGAATATCACCCTCTCTCTTTCTTATTCACTTTTAAATCTCTTTAATTCTCTTTTGGTCAAAACAAACCAAACCAAGAAAAACATAAACCCCTAACTCTTCAGATTTTTACAATTATTGGAGAAACTTTATCCTTTCCACTCAGAGTCACATGTCGTTAACTCATGGTCCATATTGCTGAATCACACTTAGTCAGCCACTGCCTCCTCTGATCTCCAGCCCCCATTTAGCTACCAAAACCCCATCACTGAAAGTCAACATTACATCTAGGATAGTAAATAAAAAGAAAAAATCTTAGGCCTCTTCTTACAAGAATTCTCAACAATTGTGTGTTTGATCTCTTCCAATATTTGGATATCTACTCTAGATCCCTCTTAAATCTTTAGCCACCCCTTATTTCTAATTCTTATTGGCTCACCTTCCTCTACCTCATTAAATGTTGGAGATTCTAAAACATCAATGTAGTCTTAAAACTCTTCCCCAAATCAACATGCAAACAATTTGGTAAGCTTATCTATACCCTCAACCATAGCAAGGTATAGATGTAGAGTCCTCAAAAAGTTACATTGTTAGCCCTGGTCAGTTGGTTGGAGTGTCATCCCATATACCAAAAGGTAGTGGGTCTGATCCCTGGTCAGGGCATATACCTAGGTTGTGGGTTCAATCCCCAGTTGTTGGCACATATGGGAGGCAACCAATAGATATCTCTCTCTTCTCTCTCACTCTCTTTAAAAAAAAAAAAAAAATATATATATATATATATATACACATATATATATGTGTATATATATATATATATCTTCTCGGGTGAGGATTATAAAGAAAAAGAAGTTATATTGTCAGATGTAATAAAATAGCTGAACTCTGTCCCTTGTTCTTGAGTGGTAACATATAAATCCTTAGAATTTCTTGAGTAATAAGAGTATCTTTGGTATTTATGGTGAGCCTTTTAGACCACAACTGATGCTCGATGCTAATAAGGTGACTCAGCCTGGGCCCTTAGGTAGTTTGGGCTAATGGAAGACTCAGGATGGAGGCTGTTCATGCCAGAAAGACCAATTACGTGGCTAGAGGGTAAGGATTTTGAGCAAAGTGATATCAGTTTGACCTCTGGGGAGGGATGGAGGGCCAATTTTGAGTATGAGTCATGTGGCCAGTGACTCAATCAGTCATGCCTACATAACGAAACCTCAATAAAACTTCTAGATGCTGAGCTTAAGTAAACTCCTCCAGTTGGCAATACTCTGTGTACTCTGTCACACATCAATGTGCTGGGAGGTTCATGTGTCCTGATTTTAAGAGGAAAGAACAATACAAGTTTCATATTTGGAACATTTCCAGACTTTGCACTATGCATCTCTCTCCTTTTGGCTCATTCTGATCTGAATCCATTTGCTATAATAAAACTATAGTGATAAATATAGCATTTTTCTGAGTTATACAAGCTGTTTTAGTGAATTATTAAACTTTAACAGATAGTGGGATCTCCCAAATTAGAATTCAGCTGGTCATAAATCAGGGTGGTCTGGGGACCCCTAAACTTGCAACTGGTGTCTGAAGTGGGAATAGTCGTGTGGAAGACTATAACCTTAACCTGTGAGATTTGGCCTAAGTTTGGGTAATTGGTATCAGAAGTCATTGCACGTAGCCAAAACATTTTCTTTTTTTCTCAAATTATGTATAACTCCCTATTAGCATCCCCTGTTAAGTAGATCAAAGTCATTAGTTGTTCAACCTGTTATAACTAAGTTCATAATCTTTTCTTCCCATATCTGTCCTTCTTCAGAGATGCCTATTTTATTATTATTATTATTAATTATTATCCTCACCCAAGGACATGCTCACCAATTTTTTTAGAAAATGAGGAAAGGAGGGAGAGAGAGAGGGAGAGAAACACTGATGCGAGAGAGAAACATCCATCCACTCGCCTCCTGCATGAGTGCCTGGACCAAGGACTGAACCTGCAACCAGAGGTAGATTAAGGTCAGCTGAGGCCCCAGGTGCCGAAGAAAATATTTAAACATACTATCAGGTTTTACCATGAATTGTAAACTTGTACATAATTAAAATTGCATATATGAAACCAAACTTGGTGTCATTCGAAAAAAGGGTAAAGTTGGAGTTTTGCGGGGCCCTTCAGATGCCATGGCCCAGGGCACCTGCCCCATGCGCCTGCCTTTAAATCCGCCTCTGCCCACAACCTAGGCATGTGCCCTGACCGGAATTGAACCCATAACCCTCCCATCCATGGATGATGCTCCAACCAACTGAATCATACCGGCCAGGGCTGCCTGTATTACTGACTGGCCCTGTCACCTATGGTATACTGCAAGGAAGAAACACAGTCATTCTTAAGCATTCCCATTCTTTTGCCTACCACTCCAAATACCCATTTACTTTTGTTCTGAAGTTTAGCTATTGATCTCAAATCTATTCACTCTAGATATTTACACCAGTAATCATAATAACCCAAGTTATTCTTAACACTCATTCGGATATCTATGATAGACTCCTAGATAATTTTCTTGTTCACACTGCCGATCTATATTCTAGAGTCAGAAATAGAGATTGTCTTTTAAATAAAAATCTAATCAGATCAACTTTTCTGCCTCTTTTGGACACAATGAAATCCTTTTATGGTTTACAACTACTAAAGCAAAGCCAAAACTCGTGAAAGAGGCCAGAAAGGTCCAGCATGAAATGAGACCCTCCCTACAGCTACAGGCTTATAGCATACCTTGGGCCCCCTTCCATTGTCTGCTCTAGGAGCACAGAAATTTTTGTAGTTCTGGAAATCTATACCTGCTCTTTCTGCAGCAGCAAACTTCATGCTTTTTATTCCATCCCCTTGTACTACTCTTCTCTCTCCCCTTCATCATTTATCTCTGGTGCAGCATTTAGTTTTGATAGCAGACAAAAGTTACTCAAGAAAGCTTTCTCTTACCTCCTGAATCTGATGTTCCCATTATATATATATATATATGAAGAATATATGCATTTTTTGATCCTGGGGACAGGCAGGGATGGGAAAGGGGTTGCTCATAAGCACTCAGTGTTCCCGTCGACAGTAGGAGAGCTGTATGGTGAGGACACAGTAGACAGCAGGGCGAGAGCTGGCCTCATCTATTTATAAAAACACGTGAGTCTTTGCTTCTGGCAGGGGAGCTGAGCCCGCAGGGGCCATTACACATTCCCTGGAATCTTGGCCCACTTGTGAGCAATGGTGTCCACCACAGCTTTGAACTGTTTTAGGAGCTCTTCACGCCTGAACAATGTGCTTGCCTTCCCTGATTTGGTGTCGGTGGAGGCGGTGGTGCTGGCATCTGAGGCTTTACTAAGCACACTTGTGACCTGCTGGAGTGCTCGGACTTGGGTGACAACTGGCACTGGTGGGGCCACGGGAGCCTTGGAATTCTGGCCTCTCTGATGCTCTGGCTTTGGGGAGCTGAGTCTCCCATCTGACTTCCCATCCCGGCAACCTCGGTCTGGGGATAAGATGGCCCATCTGGCTGCAGGCAGGCTTTGGCTGTCCTTGTCTGAGAGCTCGTATCATTACCTGCTCCCATTATCAGCGGCCTTGTTCAGCGATGCCAACTTGATCTCCTTGCGTGCCACAAATGGACCCTGCGGGGCTGCCTGGGGGGCTTCTGTTCGGGGGTTGCGGGCTGGTGGGAGGATTTACTGCCTGTGGAAGATTTTGAGGATTTGGGTGGCTGTGTGGATGAACCCCTTTTCTGGTTATCCTCATTAATGCCATCTTCTTTTTTAGATTGTCCTTTCTCCTTCTTGGTCTGGGCTGGGGTCAGGGACCGTGAGCTGGCTGAAGACACAGGGCCGCCCAGGTCTGTGTACATGTCGTCTGAGTCCACACTGTGCACTGAGCTGCTGCTTGACACGGCACTGGACACCGAGGAGACACTACTCACACTCAGGGACCTGGATATATATAATTTATTTTGTGGCATACTGCATGGTTGCCTTTTTCTATTCCCTTGTTATTTGGCTAATGTCTCCATCAGCAGAATGTGATCTCTGTGAGACCTGAGAACATGCCTGTTTTCCTAAACAGTTTATCACCAGTCACCAGTTCTGGTACTTAGTAAACCCTTAATATTTGTCAAATTATCTGTTCAATAATTTAATATAAAGAATGTACTTATTGCCTATTTTTAATAAATGAGAAAATAAGCAAGCAAATAGATTAACAAAAGCCAAATTATATTGGCATATTGTCAAATTAGATTTTGAACTAGCAAATATTAATATTAAGAGATATAACATCTTTTAACATTCTAAGCAGAAAATGATATATGCTAGGAAAAAATGATGATTTTCTGTAAGGCTAAATTTGTTATAAAGTATCATTTTATGAGAAAATTCAAATAGCCCTAAGTCTTTTAATATGATTGGGGTCACCTTGTCTTTTAAGATTTGAATAAGATTGTGCCAACCTCATCCAATGCATTCAAAGCAAACTTACTGTCCTTCCAAATGAATATGGGAATTCTTAGAGGACTGACATTAACCTTCAATATCTTTTTCCATATTCATGATGTACCTGAAGTCTCAATTTCTGCTTTTATTTTTAGCCTCTTGTATATGTTATTTCTCTTCTACATAGTTTCATCCCCCCCCCCCCAACCAAAGGATTCTTTTACAAATCTTTCTTTTTAAAATAGCACTAACAGGAAGTGTGTTTGCTTGACTTCTACTTGACTAGGGAAGAGTTGTGGGTATTAGAGTTGCCTTTGTATTGAACACAGCACATTTGTCAACTTTGCATTGATAACAGGTAGATTTCACCTTTCTCATTTTGCTTCAACCTTCTGTCCCTTGCCTTGCTCTATCTAGCTCTTCCTCTTCACCCCTCTTTAATTCTCTTGAACCACACATGGTCTCATATTAAGGGGGAAAGGCTGCACAATTTCACATCATTTTCAAGTAGTTTGATTCAAGATCTGTTTGATAAACCCTGTCCTTCATGAACCTGCCCATTGCCCTAATTTTTAATATCCATATCTCCCATCAAGTTATTTTATTTTTTTAAAGGCAGTCCTCTCCTCCAGAAGAATTGCAAGCCTGACTTTCAGATTTATAAGTTTTGTTATCTAATACTTACCTCTTAAAGAAGAAGTTAATAATGAAGTTGAAGAGACTTACAAGGAAGATATCCGACATGAGTGGATTTCACTGAAAATAAAATGCAAGTTCTTAAATTATATAAATATGTAATATTTAGTATTTACAACCAAAGCAGAAATACTAACAGAACATCATTGTTAAAAACTAGAACTACCCCAGCATATTCTAGGAACTTTGTTTAATACCCTATTTTACTTTTCTTAGTATACTAAATTATATAAAGGTAAATCTCATTCCCAAAATATGAAATTGTTGTCTTATCCATTAGGTCTGTTACAACAAAATAACATAGACTGAGTGGCTTATAAATGACAAGAATCAGTTTCTCACCTTTCTGGAGTCTGAGGGCACTAACATCAAGGCACTGCCAGCACATATGGCGCCCGATGATGACCTCATTTCCAGTTCAGAAATTGCTCTACCCACTGTGTCCTCACATGCAGGAAGGGATGAGGGAGCTCTCTGGAATCTGTTTTTTAAGGACACTAATCCCATTTAGGAAGGCAGAACCCTCATGGCCTTCCCAAGAACTGCCCCGCCCAACACCATAAATACAACACATTGGGGATTAGATTTCAGCCTGTGCATTTTGAAGAACATAAACATTCAATCTATAGTATCATTACATGTCTTCATGCTACCCTTGAATACACCAAACATACTGTCATAAGCAATTAGTTACTAAAAATGACAAATACAAATCCATTTTTTGAAAAGTACTAATATATATATGAATGATGACCATATTTTATAGTTTTATTTTCAATAAACTGGTAGATGTGTTATTTTTATTATTTTTTCTTAGCTCCTAATGCAAAGTTAATTTTGAAGAGCAGTAGAAAAAAATAAGCTGGTTTTAGGAGAGTTACACAAGCACACAAAATAATTGCATCCCAAAGGACTAAATTTAAGTTATTGCTGAAAGAGATTTAAGGGTTCCAAGAGTTTCAAATTCCAAAGTATTATTCCTGTAGCAATCTTAGGCTTTTGGCACTAATATTGATAGTCATTTTAGTGACAGAAATATGTTCAATATAAGTTCACTAAAAAAGAATATGAACCTATATGTATATTTTGCTAATTTTGGCATATTACATCCCTTTGGATTTAAAAAGATGGATTTAAATCTCCCAGTTCCAGAGAAACTTTCCCCATACCTTTAAATGCATAACATCAGGAAAATGAAGAATATAAGTAAATAAATATAAACCAATTTTTCTGCTCTATTAAATGACAAACCTTTCATAATACACAGAAAATTGTGTGAATGATCTTGAGAGCTTTGACATTCAGTAAAATAATTTCATATGAGATCCTAGAGTAGCTGCCAGTTAGGAAAAGACTAAAAGGAAGAAAACTGAAGTTCTTTGTCAAATAGTACAGAAAAAGTGAAGAATGCTGACTAATGAGACAGGACAATATTCTCCCAAAACTGTCCAAAATATATGAATAGCCTTGAAAAAATATACATATCTTCTGGTCCAGCAGTTTCACTTTTAATGCTTTGTGACAGCATGGATGGAACTGGAGAGAATTATGCTAAGTGAAATAAGCCAGGTGGTGAAATACAGATACCATGTGATCTCACCTATAAGTGGAACCTAATCAACAAAACAAACAAATAAGCAAAATAGAGTGAGAGACTTGGAAATAAAGAACAAACTGACAGTGACTGGAGGGGAGGAGGAGGGGGATAACAGGAAAAAAGGGGAAGGGGCAAGTCAAGGAACACGAATAGAGGGCTCATGGGCATGGACAATGGAGAGGGACTGGCTGTGGTGGGGGCAGAAGAGAGCAATTGGGAAAAAGGTGGGGCAACTGTAACTAAACAACAATAAAAAATATGTTATGAAAAAATGGTGATCCTTCCTTAAAAAGTAAATAATCGGGAGAGCAGTCAGTGATTTATGCATGAACCCATTATTTGTAATAGAAAAAAAATTAAATAATTCAAATGCTCAAGAATAGATGACTAATTAAATTATGGTACTATGTTATGTATAACAATTGAATGGCAAGAGAAATAAATACTATAAAGTAATAAACTTAAAAATCAATTATTGTTAGATAAAATATGATAAGTTATACATGTGTGATTCTGTACATATGAGTTTATATGTGTGTCAGCTGTACTAGAATATCTTTGTGTGATAGACTTATGGGGCATCATTTTTATTTTCTGTAAGCTCTGTGAGAAATTATAAATTGATTTTATACACATATTATATTTAAAATGAGATATCCAAACTGGGAAATATTTCTTTATTTCTACCACTCATACAGAGCTGTACAATTTAATGTTTATCAAGCAGCTACTATGTACTAGGCAGTGAGTGTGCAGAGGCTGTACACACACACACACACACACATAATATAAATACATAGTCTACAAATATATTATATACAAATATTATATATTGTATAATATATAATGTATTATATATAATCATATATAATTGTATGTATAATTGCATATGATATATTGTATTATATATTATATAAATATATGCTTATATGTCAATATAAATATATACTTATGGTTATATAATATATATTTGCACATTTGCATGTTTATTTATATATATTTATATATACTTTTTTCTCAGTATCCAAATTCTCATCTGTTACAAAACACTGTCATCATTTACCTTATGTGTTTTAATCCCCAAAATAATACTAAGATGAACAGTTATTACTACTGCTTGACAAAATGTTAATCAAATTTTATCATTATTTCAAATCTTCATAAAGTAATAAAAGATAAATAAAATTAGCACGATGATATATATATAGAAATTAAAGTTCAGAAGTTTTAAAATTTGCTCAGGGGTACACATCTCAAATTATCATCAACAATTGAGCCAGAATATTTCTGACTTCATAACTAAACCTGACTATCAAATTTTTGCGGAGAGAAAATAAGGTAAGGAATGATAGCGAAAGACACATGGTCACACAGTGATTCCTAAAATGCCGACCGTGGGAATCAGGTTCTATATTAATGAGGCACAAAGTTCCAGTCTGTCCCTTTGTGAATGGAGTAAGGTTAAAGAGACCCAGAATAACTTTCTCCGGTCAAATTGAATTGTTCTGTGATTTTTATTGCCTTCCCAGTCAGGTCCTAGTCCTGCTGGGCCTAAGGCACAAGTTTAGGTAGTCAAACTGACGAATTCTATTTTATCATTTCTAGTTAAAAGTCTTATGCTCTCTGAATCCCATTTTCTCCTTTGTAAAATGATGTTTACCTCATAGAAATGGTAGAATGTAGAAATGTGCAAAAAACATGGTGCCTGACCCAGAAGAAAAAATGAGTCAAATTTTGTCTCTCCACTTCTGAGACCTACGTATATAGGTATGTATGTATAAGAAAAAGAGCAAATTTCTCAACAGGAACTTTATCCAATAACTGAATTATGTAGTCTCAGCTATTTTGAAAGAAGGTAAGAAGAAACTGAGAAAGTCTAAGAAGATTTTTATTCTTGACACCTTAAAAGCTAGCTAAAGACTTTTGGAATAATCAGTGGTTTTGGGTTATGCACAAACTTGTATCAAAATTATGGCTCTTCCTTCAAGATGTGTTATACAGGATAATGAATCAGTGACAATAACCATGACCACAGTCACAGTCAAAACCAGAAAGCTACCAATTACCAAGTATTTAACACATCAAACATATGTTAAGCACTTGCAACATAATATCTCCTTTAGTCCTCATTAAATCTTTGAAATAAGTGTTATTACACCCCATGGACAAAATGAAGCCCAGGGAGCTGAATTAATTAGATTCCATACCAAGGCTCTCTGACTTTAACGGCCAGACACTTAAGTATAAGAAACATGGCACTTCTTGTTTGATTTTAGTTCCCTTATCAATAAAAAGGAGGTAATTATACTTCACAGCATTGTCGAAATGATTAAATAAGTCAAATCATATTGAAGGTCTGGAATATCTGATTGATAACAAAGCAGTGATAAAATAAATAACCAAAAATATACAGCAGTATAGGATATGAGTGCTGGAATCAACCTTTGTCATTCATTCCTATCTGCTCAGGCTGCCAATAAGCAAACCAACTAACTGAAGATTCAGTAATGTTAAAAGAGCTCAGACAACTAGTTGGTGGTAAAACTAGCAGAAACTGCATTTCTTCAGAGTTTAGAATTAACAATAGTAAAATACTGTGAAAAACTGAAGGAGATTCAGAGTTGAAAGAGATAGCAGTGTTGCAAAAAATGGACCTCAGAAGCATTATGGAGAATTAGAGTTATTTAGCATTGAGACAAAAATATAACTTAATAACTCTCCTTAAGTATATAAAAGCTTAATGTGATGTATAAAATGACTATTCTCTTTTCCACTGAGAATTTTTTTAAATTGCAGTTAAATTGAGCAAAAAGTTCTTAAGTTAAATGTGAAAGCCTATTTTGCTAAAAACTAGAGCAGGTTAGTACAGGAGGTCTTAGAAACATTCTCTCTTAAGACTCTGAAGATCAAATAGATAATGACCTCTCTGAGATAAAACAGGCTCATTGCTATCTACCTAGTGAAATAAACATGGGGCCCTCAGAAGCTCAATATTTAGTGATTTGCATTCTCTCAATGTACAAGTGTTTTATTTCTTAGACCTATTATATTTGAAAATTTGATATTTTGTATAATTAAGAGAAATTTTTCAAAATCCAAGCATTTTAAATAAGTCATTCAACCTTAAGATTCCCTCTAATACTGTTTCAGTTGAAATAACTCCTACAGGTGAAGATAAAATAATGGTTCCATTTATTGTCTTTTAAATTCAGTAATAATGGCTTGCAATTATAGAGCACCTTTCTTCCGTGGAGCTTAATGTGTTTTTTGGACATCGCCTCATTAATCTTTTCATTTTCCTTTTAAGGTAGGTATCATGGTCCTCATTATACAGATGGAGGACCTGAGGCACAGAGAAGTTAATTAATTTGCCCAAGGTCACACAGCAAGGAAGTGACAAGGCTATGACTTCTGACTCACCATCTAATGTCTTGCACACCAGGCCATTCAGCTTTTCCCATTGGGGGAAATAACCCACTCACTTTTATCAAAGCTCAACTCCTGACTGCTAAATTCCTTGGGGCAATGTTGCACACTACAATTTCACACCACAACATTGGCACACTGTCAATTTTCACAGAGGAGATCTCACACCGAGCTTCAAGGTTACTAATAAAAATGGAGAAGATAATAGGTCTAAAAATGGCTCTCTAAAATGTCTGAATTTGTACTGGTAAGTACTTACACTCCTCTTTTAAACCAAGCAAAACATAAAAACCTGCAAACTTCAAATATCCAGTACTAATGGTCGTAAATGTTTTTGAAAACATTTTAAAGGTGATAACAGAAAAGCCTTAACTAGGTCATAGTAAAAATGTTTTACAGATGTGCTTCATTTATTTATGCATATGTATTTTATTGATTAGTCTAAAATACACAGCCTCCTTCCTCTATCTAGTCTTTGGAAAACATTCATAAATAAGCATCCTCATCCAAACAAGACAAATAACCGGCATATTAAAAAGTTATCACTTCAAAACAACAACTAAACATTATGTGAACCAACTATCTAATCTGCACAATAAATTGCCCATTGTATAAAGTCTAAAGGAAAATCTTCCAGACACAAAGTGTGTCTGATTATTCGATATCCGAGTATCCTAAGTGAGTAGCACAGAAACCATTTTCTCGCTGGCTGAAGATGCGAAAACACCAACCAGCAGCTCATTGATACTGCTTAGCCCCAAATGGGAGAAATTCTGAGAAGTGCTGAAAGGTAGCTTTCATCATTCCAAATAAATCTCAGGAGATTATTGTTATTAATGATCTTTCTCCTCTGAAGCATAACCAAGTAAGAGCTGTAGAAATTCTTAGCTGATTTATTGCCATGTAGACACCGCAGTATTAGTGAAAGTGAAGTAACAATAACAAAAATCCTTTTCCATTAAACGATCTCGGTGTTTGTAAAGAATGGTCTCCTCCAGGTAGTCCTCATACATCTCCAGTGGATTAAAACCTTAGTTCACCCCTGCGGTCACTAATGAACAATCAGTGCCTGCTTGTTTGGGGCTGTCCTGTCAGAGCCCATAAAATGCTTATGTCTTTGTGCCCTGAAGCATATTTGGTAAAATCTCTCCTTACAGGTTGGGATCCCCCAAGTAGTCACTCTAAGGTCCATGATGTTTACTTCCTGTCTCTTTGAGGAAGATGGAAATAAGGGAAATTTTCCTCTCAACAATTCCCTCTCTTAGAAAACTTAGTGAGGATAAGAACCTTTTTGTTTACTAATGAGTCCCAAAATCCTACAACAAAGGTTTCAATAGATATTTGTTATCTGAATAAATAAAATGAAAAAATTGTTAAAAACAAAGTCATGTCAATGTCTGTGTGCACATATCTTAAAAAAGTATTTTACATTCTTACCACAAATGGAATATGCCATGCTTGTACGGTTTCTGGAAGAAAGCGGTCTCCATTCTTATGCCAGCTTACTAGTTAATGTTTCTAAATTTCATAGTGGTTAAGAATAAGCCAAGCTGGGTTTTAATCAGAATTCTATCACTTATTAGCCACATAGCTGTGCACAGCTTATTTAACCTCTTTGTGCTTGAGTTCCTTCTCTAAAATCAGAATACTACAAGTACAACACCTACCTCATACGGTTACTGTAAGGGTTAAATGAACCGGCATATGCAGAACTCATACTAAATGCTACATGAGTGAACTATTAAAGTAGTAGAGAAAAGCCTGCTTGCTAATTTTACTTCAAATAATTTTGTCAAGTCATAATTAGAGCCTATCATTGCTCACAATTTTTCTCTGTAGAGCCCCTTCTTCCTTTAAAGCAGATGTGTGTGGCTTCCTCTGCCCACCCAAAACAACGACAAAGCAACAATTATCAAGTGCATAGGAATTAAACTAATGTTGTAAATTTTGAATGATGTGTAAAATCTGAATGACATGCAAAGTATCTCGGCTGAGTCACAGGACTTCCTGGTTTGCTAAAAATTCAGGCTCATTGCTTGCTTGAAAAGAAAAAAAAAAAGGCCTGAACTTGAAAATATGTCAGCTGTGATTCTTTGTAAGTTCATTTGTCAAAGTAACCTTGAGAACACTCATCAGTACTAGGTTATATCTTGTTGCTTTCGGATGTTGGGTCATAGAGAGGACTTTTGTCTAGGAGCTATATGCTTAATATAGTGTCTCCCAGAGGGAGATACTTACCTTGAAATTGGATTTTTTTTTCCCCAAATCTTACAATATCAGACTAAATTAGTTTCCCAAATAAGCCACTGGCTTTGGACCTTCCAGCCAGTCCTCAAGAAGAGAGGTGTGTATCTAAAGACCTGTCAGCAGAGGGACAGCATTCCTAACCTTTAAAATCACAAATTTTTATTTAGAACATGTACCACTAAAGAAAAGGAGAACAAAACAATGAACAGGGAAAGAAAGAAAAGGAAAAGGAAAAGAAACAAAAACAAATGAAAGGCCAAATAATAAGTGACTCTGACAGGAAATGTCATATTTAACTGTCCCATAATGAGGCAAGGATAGCAGGAATTGTCATTTAGGCTTATTCAAGTACCTTACCTGTACTTTGATAGCTGTCACTAAAACAACTTCTTAGGATACAAAGTCAATGATCACTGTATACCCTCCCCACCTCCCCACCCAGCTTGCTTCTTTCCTAATCCCAGAGCTAAAAACACTATCCAGAAAGTCACACACCTATTGTTCTTGAATCCTTTCTTCCCATTATACTTCACGTACAATACCACGGATAATTCCACAGATGCTACCTATGCAATCTATTCTAAATTGGATCCATTCTCGCCCTTCCCTGTTACCGCCTTAGTTCAAGCTCTATTGTAACAACCAGACTAACCTCTTTGCTTCTAGTCTTGCCTCATTTGCAATCCATTTTTCCCCAGATATCAAAAGTGATTCTTCATCTCTTAAAACATGCTTGATGGCTTCCCTTCACATGTAAAATTAATCTCAAGCTCTTTATCCCAGGGCACAAAGTCCAGTATGGCCTAGCTTTGTCTACCTTTCACGTTATTATGACCATACTCTGCATCAGCTTTAAAGACTTTTTTTGTTCTTTGAGTATTCTAAGGTTATTTCTGTCTCAGAGATTTAGAATTTACTGTTTTTTCAACCTGAAATATTTTTCCCTAAAATCTTCACATGACTGGTTGCTTCATCATTCCAGTCTCAGATCAAACATTATCTCCTTAGAAATGTTTTCTGACATCATCCACATTAACTTCCGCACATCCTGCTCCCTTATTCTATTTTGTTTTATTTAGCCTTATCTTATATTATTTATATACATTTAAATTACCTTTTTGCTTGAGTATATATCAGAATTTCATCTATTTTATTTCCTAATATATTTCTGGTTCCTTGACAAGTAGCATGCTGTAACTAAATATTTATTGAAGGAGAAAATGGATGGACGAATGAATAAAATAAATCAAGAGAATCTTTAAAAAGCAAAGGCTGTATTAAAACTCACTTAGTTCATACCCCGATTCAAGAGCTGGGGTAATAAAATAACATGTCCAATATAACAAAAGTAATTAATATTCTATGTGTTTCTAAAATCCTGGTCTGTTGGTATTCAGACCATTGTCACTTTCATTAACCATGCTGCCTCCCAAAACCATAGATGCTGTGGTGTACCCACAAAAGCTTACCAAGTAAATCATAAAATTACCATTAAAGGAGAGATAAAAATCTCACTATAAATCAATTTATTATGTTTTCAAAACCTAACCTGCTTTGGAAGTACCATTTAAGTTACAATGTATCTTCCTTATGATTCTAACTCTTATAGTCATCTTTCCCTGAATTCAGAACCTGAACATTTTTGAGTGCCTGAAGATGCAGCCAATAAATAAAGGACATATAAGTAAAATATAGTATGTCACATTAAGATAATTTTTGTGATTAGAAAAAAAGCAGGAAAGGTGGATAGAGAGGGTTTAGAGCTAGATCTGGTATATGGCCAATTTTAAATGACATAAGCAAAAACCTAAAAGAACTGTTTCTGAATGAACTTTCTTATGTTTTCATTATTTTTTAATAAAGAAATAAACTCAATGTTAGTTGTTTTTTGTTATCACTACTGCAATCTTTACTTATTTTCGAGCATGTTAGAAAATTTTTTTCTCATAATTCACTATTAAAAACACTTAAATTCAGCAAAATCTATATCAGTCACATTAATGATTGAGTATTGATAGATTTGCCCTGTTTTTTTATTACTCATGTTCTAGTTCACATGAGGTTTAGATTGATAAAATTTAATTTTTAATGTAGCATACTTTATATTCAGTTTGAAAACATTATTTCCTTCTAAATATAGTCATTCCTTGTCCAGTTAGTACAATTATTTTATATACTTTATGAAGCCTCATAAAAGAGCTTAATGGCATAGATAAGAGGAGAAATGTGAGGATGAAATGTGGTACAGGTTATAATGTTTATAAAATATAGTAAAGATTAATCTAGCAGTCTCAAATGTCTTTAAAAACTTTTAATATTATCATTTTTGTCAACTACACTGCCTATTTTATTACACACACACACACACATACACACACACACACACATAATTAGATCACTCTGTCTTCTGTCTTGCATTACATTCAGTATGCACCATGATGATACTCCCAGGAGAAATTTCAGGATTATTCGTTCTTTGAATAAAAGCTTATATGTGGGCTTCAAAGAAATGCAGTAGGAGTGGGAAGAAAAACATTTTCATTTCCAAAAGAATGTTCTGAACTTCCCAGGGGATACTGAGAAAAGATTTTGTTGAACTGAGGGACACCTGACAGCCACTTAAGTGGCTCAGTGCATTCACACTAAAAACTATTTTCCCTCCTCCCATATCCTAGGTTTATGCATGAGAACAACTTGGTATTCAAATAATGCATAATCTCACTTATGGTACAGGGAATTCATTAATAGATAATGCAGAGAATGAGTGATACAATGTCATCCACATAAAGCAAAGCACTCCCTTGTGGCAGGATAAGGTTTCATTCAATCTTATCTGAATTGAGTTTTGTGCCCCTTCTCTGTTTAAAGACAGTTTGGATTTTCAATAGGAGATGCTGAAGAAATGTACAGTTCTGAAAATAGCAAATATATATTTGATCAGCATTAAATTCAGAACACTAATCTTATGCTACTCACTACCGTTGTTACTGGAACCAAAATGGGGTTTGGTTGCACCCTGCCACAAATAGGCAAATTCTAGAGACAGAGGCTGGTGAGAAAAGAAAGAGGTTTTTATTCAAATGCTTCATGATCTGGGAAAATGATAGACTCTTGTCTCAAAGCCCATCCCCTCCGGGAAACCCAGAGGAAAATCCAGCCACCCTCAGCCAGACCAAAACCAATGGTAGCATCCAGAGTCCCTTCTCCCACTTAAAGTGCCATCCTTTGGTAACCACAGGCAGCCTCTGAGTTGCCATCCAGGTGGTCCAGCTTTTCTCTCAGCCACTCTCCAGCTTCGGCTCCCTCCCATTTGTGTGGCCAGTGCCACCAATAGTCATATGGGTTCTAAGACCAGAAGATTCTACAAACACACTGGCCAGTATGTTCTCCAGGTGGGTCAGAGCACATCCTTTACTTTTCTTGCCACCATTCTGACATCCATGGCTCATGTGTCTGCCTTGCCCTGGTCCTGACCCCAATCAGGTGCCAGAAGTGGGGGACAAGAGGGCATTTTCCCCTATCTGATTATCTTGCTAGCCTTGTGCGCACTTACTGCAATACTTCCTTCTGCCACCATCTTGTCCAGGGGTGGGATTTCTGTGCCAGAAGCAAGGTACCTGCAACAGCGGTGGAATATTCCCAAAGTGCCAGCTTGGTAACCTAGACACCACAGCCCACCCACTGCCTCAGGCAGTTCGCAACCTCCTCCAGGAGCCCCTCCTGTTCCCCGTCCTCCACCTGCTCTCCATGATCTGGCCAAGCTGTTGGTATTATCATGACTCTGGAATGCCTTTCTCGGTCAAAGAAAAGTGGGTTTGTGTGGGCAAGATGAAATATGGTGCAGGGTGCATGGGATATGTGGGGAAAAATGGGACAACTGTAATAGCATACTCAATAAAATATACAAAAAAATTAAAAAATAAGGAACAAAAGCACATACAAGCTCTGTCCGGAAAAAGCCCAACCGTTATTAATATATTGAGAATGGTTTGGGTGACATCGATGTAACCTGGCAGCCAAGGAGAGTGGACTGGAATGTGCATGCATGAACTATGAGGATTTCTCTGTACTAGTCAGTAGGGGTGGTAGATACCATTGAGTGAGTATGTGTACTGTGTGGCCGAAAAAAGAAAAAAAGAAAAGTGGGTTCAATTCAATGGGAAATAGATCACCTGACTACAATGTTGTTAAGTTGGCTTTATATGCAAAAACTCTTCCTTTGTCTTAAAAAGTTTATACATGAATCTAATGGCATATAAGAACATAATGTATCATCATCTTACTCAAAAATCTGGAAAATGGATGAGTAAAAATAGTAGAACTGTCAGAACATTTTCCTATATGAATAATTATGAGAATTTATCTTCTGTGTTTTGTTTCTAGTTAATTGGATTTTTTAGGATAGAATCTAAAATCTATAACAAGTTTGATTGTGATTCTCAGTTTTTTTTTAAATGTTGTATTCATACAGGTAGTGGATAACATCTATAATAAAAACTTTTATTTCTTATCATGGATATATTTTCCACTCTCACAGGTTTTTCTTTCTTAAATGAATACAAAAGTTTTCTTTATGAACAGTACAGATCCTGAACCAATGGGAACTTTACCCATTGGTTCCATAATTGCATCTCCTTCATTAGCATCCACATATTAAAATGTTCTCTACACTATCAAAAACACAGAAATGCATTCGATCATCAAATCATTGAGTTTAACAATGATTTTAGCAATTAATTGAATGTCTACTATGTATCAGGTCATGCATTCAATGTGCAAAATTCATCAGAAACAAAGCAGATAAAGAAACATTGTGAAGATTTTAAGAAAGATCTGTGAAGATTGGTGTGAGACCTGGAAAGTCATAAGGAGATCAGGAAAAAATGTTTTATGCTGTATTTGGGTAGATATGATGGTAGCTAGGTCTAGAGTAATGGCATAGTGAATGGACAGAAGTGAAACTGACAGACTGAGCAGAGAGAAAAGGCAATGTCATACTGTTGTTAACAAAATCTGGGGGAAGGGGAAGTTTATTTATTAACATGATTTAACTGAAAGACTATGAGTTCAACCTGGACATGTTGATTTTCTGTGACTTGTTTGGCAAATAGAAAGGATCAATGAAGAAAATAACTACATTGTTCTGATGCTCAATGTTGATGACTGAAATGTACTTTTTTAGTTCACCGAGATATATTTTGTACTTAAAGTTATAAAAATTGATAGGATAAATTAAGATAATATGGCAATTTCAAAGTCAAACCCAGAAAAACTAAAAATCTAAGAGATAAAAGAGGTAAAACTAGAAACAGAGACCAAAAGAGAAGCCAAAGAAATAGTGGAAATCATAAAAGAGGAATATTGTTTCTTCCATAAGCAAATGCTTCAAGAAAGGAGTATCTCGTAGTGCCAATGATGTGAATAAACTAAACAAGTAAAATAAGTAAAAAATAAATAAGCAAACCCATGTTAAAATAAATAAGAGTGTCTGCAAGAACAAACTTTTCTTTTTATAAACTGATGAACAAGAGGGATGACAGCCTCCAAAGAAGGTGCTTCACAAGAGATTAAAGAGGGAAGGGGATTTCTAGGGCTTTTGCAGGTGGAGCCATTCTAAGGACAAGTAGGAATGATTCTGGAAAAATAAACTGCAAGATGACCTGTACATTTTCAGCAAAATTGGACTCTACATGGTGTGAACAAGAGCAAAAGGATCTTGCAGCTTTACTTGAGAAAAGATACAAGTTGTTATTTCTAGTTACTGTGCTTTAACTTGGGTTGGAGTGTAATTTTCCACCCAGGGTAAATGAGGGCTAGTAATGAGAATAAATTATTAATAGAATATTGTAAGAATAGAAAGATTTGAAAGATTTTAGGAAAATAAATACTTTCAACCAAAATATATTAATTGAACACATTAAAATGGATGCATAGGTGACTTTAATGAAAAAATTTAGATTGAAATATGTTGGAAAATTAATTTTAAAAAAGTGTCATTATGAGTTTGGAAAACTCCTTTAAGAGACTTAACTGTAAATAAAAGGTGAGAGAAAGAAATCATTAGAGTTGTGTGCAGTAGATGGAAGAACTTATACAAATAAACGATTTTTGCTTCACTTATTATTTACTTATCAACTGTTATAAATGTATTATCAATATATTGTTTATTTATTAATTTTATTATTTATGTATTTGTGTGTTGAACTAGGACATGTGACAATGAAAAGATCCAGCAGAGAAAAAATGTTGAAAATAAAAGAGAGAGAATAAGCAATAGCATGAGGCTTAGTAAGTGGGAAGATAGAAAACCAAAACAAAATGTAATGCCCCTAGACCTTGAGGATACACTGTTGTCTATTTATATCAGGATAGAAAGATGAACACAAAGAGAAAGTGACTTTAAGTTGGTTGTTGAGAAGTACAGAAAATCTACATTTGATGACTTCTGTTTTATTTATGACAGAAACAAAAATTATCTCACAAGAGTGAGTGGGAAGAAATAAAAGAGGTAAGATATATAACAAGATTAAAAAAGTTTGGTTATTGTTCAGTTGATTAGGGGAAAATCTCTGGCAAGAGAAAAAGAATAAAATTGATTGGAAATAATGAAAGACCAATAAATAGCAATCATCATTTATTATTATGGACCCAAATGTTCAGGGAAGAAGGTGTTATTTTCTCTAACGTTGTTCAGCTTCCTGATTCAGTTATTGAAAAGTGAATGACTAAATTCATCCATAGTTAGAACTTTGCCAAGAAAATAAACGTGTTGCTTTTTCACATGAGAAGGGGAAATATCTCCTCAACAAAAGTAAGTAATTTCACCCTGGCTGGTGTGACTCAGTGGATTGATTGCCAGCCTGTGAACCAAAGGGTTGCTAGTTCGATTCCCAGTCAGGACACTTGCCAGGTTGTGGACCAGGTCCCCATGGATGATGCTCAAGAGGCAACCACACATTGATGTTTCTCTCCCTCTCTTTCTTCCTCTTTCCTATCTCTCCGAAAATAAATAAATAAAATCTTTTTTTTTAAAGCATCATGTTATACAACCGAAAAAAAAAAGTAAGCAATCTCCTTTTGAAAAAAGTAGGTGGACTATACCTTTGGAAGGTGTAAATTATAAACAAGAATGTCAGAATAGACAAAAATGTACATAGAAGGAAGAATAAAAAAATGATATTAACTAGAATAGTAACTGTAAAAAATAAATGATAAGTATGAAATGTTTTTTAAAAATATAAAAGTCAATTCATAAGTGCTGTTAAATTAGTCCAACTGATATAATTTTGCTATTATTTAATTGTAAATCTTAGCTCAATCAGGTATTGGCAAACTATTGCTCACAAACCAAATCCTCCTTATTGTCTGTATTTGCAAATAAAGTTTTATTGGAGCTCTCCTGTTTGCATATTGTCCTTAGCTGTTTTTATGCTATCGGGCTAGAGTTGAAAAGTTATAACAAAAATCATGTGTCCCTCAAAGCCTAAAATACTTATTATCTGGAAATGTACACAAAAGTCTGCTGATATCTAATCTAAATTACAACAATGGGAATAATACACTTACAGAATAACAAATTATATACAAAGTAACAATTTTTAGATGCATAATTAATTCTCAAACTCATAACTCATTCCTTCAACAAATATTTTATGGCTTTTATCTAGACATTGAATATTTAACAGTCAATAATGTGGGTGAAAACTTGTACTTAACAAACTTACATTTTAATAGAAAGGAAATTTCAGCAAGTCCAATAGATTATTATATTAAACACTAAACAGAAAATCAAAAATTGGTAATAAGAGGAGTTAGTTTCCTTAGACTGGGTTTTAAGTGAGGCCTCCACAAGCATAGAAGAGATATCCCAATATGACAAAGTGAATTCCAGGCAGAGGGACTAAGAAAAGGCCTTAAAGCTAAAACAAGCGTGACAGTTCATGTAATACTTTGTAAATTAGGATAGCAGGCTAAGTATTATTTCAATTAAAATAGGAAGCCCCTGTATTATCTAAAGTAAGTAGGCCAAATGGTCTGACTTAGTTTGAACTAAATCACTCTGGCTTCTCTGTAGAGTTTTAGTGGGTCTGGGAGAGAACAGATCGTAGGCATCAAGAGTGGAAGCCTGAAGACAAGTTATAAAGCTACTGGGCTTTCCAAGACCAGTGTTAAAGGTGGTGTGGATTTTGGTGGATGTTAGTAGAGATGCAAAAAAATGAACTAATTCTAGCTTTTTAAAAAAGAAATAGAGGTAAGATTTGCTAATGCAATGAAGTAAGCATGAAACACATAAGTGAACAAATGACAACTTCAATGATTTTGACATGAACAATTTAGTGAATGGCAATAGAACCCCTTTGAGTACTTTTTTGAAAACTGGGACAGGTAAAGGTGTGGGGAAAAATCAAAGGTTCTCTTTTAACAATGTCAATTCAGAAGAGACTATTTTGTGTCTTAAGTAGGCATTACATAATTAACTTGCTATGTATCTATAGTTGTAAAGGCATTGGTGTTGGGCATAAAAATTGTGATAGTTGTATTGGAACATGTGGGACTAGATGAGATAATCTCAAAATTGTGCTAAGGTAGAAAATAGGAGGTCCAAAATGGAAAATACAGCATTTAAGAGTCAAGAGAACGGATCTGGCACAAAAGATAAGAGTAGGAATGCAAGGGAAATAGAACACAAAATGGTGAATTTGGTGTGAAGGAAACCGGGAAAATAAAGACAGAAAAAAAGAGGCACTCTTTCCAATGTTTATGGTGGATAAAGAATAAAAACAAAGTTTAATTCTTTACGCTTTGAATTTGGAAACAGAGTTCATCGATTTTGACGGCATTTAAAGAACAGAAAACTAGAGTAGATTGAGAAGAGAATGTGAATTAATGACTTGGACACTTTCTAAAAACCTTTTTTAAGACAGTGGGAAGAAAGGGGTATGACAACAGGCAGAAGGAGGAGACATTGTCAAGGTTTTGGCAACACCAATGGGACCAGGGGTATCCACCATCTGTGGTAAGAAACTGGCACCTTGCCTCTTTTGTGCATGGAGGTTTTTCCTTCACTTGCCTTTCTCCCCTTCTGCCTTCTCTCCCAAGTGCTTCAGGTTGCACTAATGGTGAGCATGGGTAGAACACTTAAGAACCTTTAGGGTGCTTGCTACCATGAAAAAAAGGAGTCACCCATGGAATGATAATCTGGTCACTACCAGGGCAGGTGCCCTCGGCAGCCCACAAGTGGCAAGAAGTCTTCTGACTGAGGCACACTAGTTCAAGAAAGACATACACTATCCACATGGAAGTTCCCATTATGATGATTCTAGAGAAGGCCAATAGGATTTACCTCGAGGGCCCACGGTGCTGTCTCTGTCTGGCCAGCCCGGCTAGTAGGTCACCGGAGATCTTCTCTGATCCCTTTTGGGTTCCCTGTCTTTTAAAACATCTTTTCCACGAGAGCTTCAGGGACAGCTTCACAGGTACCCTCTTTTCCTTTCTAGGGCACAGGGGCTGCCCTCTCCCAACCAGGCCTCTTAAAGACCAGGACTGCTGAGAACATTAAAGGCAGGGCAACAGATTTTTACCCAATTAATACAGTCCAAAGATACAGCACAAATTTTCCACCCAAGACGGCAGGTGCAGTAGGCACCATCCAGTAAGGCTAACTAAGGCTGGAGGCTCCAAGCAGGGATGCCTTGCTTGGGAAAACAGACCATACTTATTGCCCATGTGGAGTTGAGGCCAACACTGAGAACAATAAAACTCATCTAACAGTGTCTGATCACCACTGTGCTGTTGGTAAGGCTGACCTCAGAAGACGAGGTAACAGTCCACATCTGGACATAAACTACATTGTACTCTTTATGAAGACCTTCGCCCCCATTGGAATAGGGGCAGGAAGGCATGGGCCTTGGGACACCAAGGGCAACAAAGGGCTGACGCACAATCTGGGGTTTTAGTTGCACAACAGAACTGGGGAGCACTTAGGACGTTCATGTTTTCCTTAGCTACACAGTTACTTCCTTTTTTACATGGAAGGAAATCTCTCTCCCCAAAGACCATGGACAATACCAATTCCAATGATAGTGCCTCGAGAGATCACTTTTGGGATGCATACTTGCCAACTAGGACAAATTTGACCTTGAATCCCTAATCTTTGCAACATGGCCTGGCCCCAAATATAAAATGGGCCATGGAGAGGTTTGGTCTGTTAATGTCACACTTAAGTTAAATATTATCTTGCAGTTGGACCTGCATTGCCAGTCCCAGGGAAAGGGATGGAGGTTCCACATATCCAAGGCTTTATTGCTCTCAGAAATGATCCTAAACTATATACGGCCTGTAAACTAGAAAAATGTACCCAGGTTAGAAAGAAACATTTCAAAAATGATTAAATAAATTTGTCAGCCCTTTGCCAACATTTGAGTGACAATTTATATTTCTTAAAAGTATGAGGATGTCTGCCAATAGAAGAACCTATTTTTCTAGGTGTTATGAAATATACTTGCCAATCTAATAAGTGCTATTTGCTTACTTTTTTAGTGGTTTAATACAGAGTTGGAGTCTGGTTCTTTTTACTATGTTAAAAAAAAAAAGGTGTTTTCCTTTTGTTTTATATTCTCCTCCCTACCTGATGCCTCCAGAATTTTGCAACTCATTGAACGAATCATGGCAATATATATGTTTGCATAAATCCAGTCATAATCTGTTTTCTTTATAGGAAAGCACATAAAACCAGTTGTGGTTTTCTTAACCAAGTCTTTGACTGGAATGTCATGTCTGAGACAGACATACCTGGACTCAGGATGACACCAGAAAGCTTTAAGGAATTAAGATTAACTTTAAACACCTGTAAAGGCCCCTTGGCGAAACTGCCTGGTATCTTCCTTATTTATATGGTTCGTGGCAGTCTTTCCAGGTAAGAAATAAAGGTTGTATTCCTGGGAGATGGCAAATAAGGAACCTCAAGACATTTTGGGGGACCTCGAAAACTTTAGAAATTTACCCAAAGCTATGGGTATAGCAGGCAAAGTTAACAACTGATGACAACTATGTGGCTTGACATGTTCATGCTGAAAGGTTAATTAAAGTTCAATTTGAAGATCCCTTATAAAATTCCAGCAAAGCAGATTTAAAAGAGCCTATGTGATCAATTGCTACTCTTGTTGTGTTTATGCAAATAATCAGGAGGAATCGAAACTAGACTTAATGCAGGAAAATATCATTCGTAATTTGGCTCTTTGATAAAAATGAAGGTTATTTTAGGGGAGAAATTGTGTTTCAATATACATCATAATACCCGGTGGTGGATATTAGACTCCAGTTCAGTTAATTGTCTTCAAAGTTTTATTTTCACCTATAAACTAAACTAGATACTGAATTTTTATAGTTTTCTTAAATATTTGATTTCAAGCCTCCAAACTAATGTTTCATTTTTTCCTTCCATCCTTTGACTTGGAATTATTGAGAGCTAAAACTTTTTTTTCTAAGGCTGTAAACATGATACAGGATTTACCTGGATGCCTGATGACATCACCAGAGATATTTAAACCACAGACATGAAGAATATATCAGATTGTCACTGCTTGATTTCATTCCAGAGTAAGCCTTACATCCAAAAATCTTCTCAACCGAAAGCCTTACAGAAATAGAAACTGGTTTATAATTTGCTCTAATCATTAACCTTGTTTTTCCTTCTGTTTTCATAGGTATTCTCCTTATTGAATATTTCATGGCTTGTTTACACTGTATAGACCTCCCTTTGGAAGCCTGTTTACATCACCGACTCCTGCAATGAGACTCGGTGGTCTGACTGAGCAGACCTGTGGTCAGGACTAGGTGGTTGAGTCGGTGAAGTGTGCAGTGTGGTCTTTTGACTTCACTTCTGAAATGTAAAATTTAATTATTTAAACTGCAAGTCTGAAGGGACCAAAGTTCTGCCACCTTGAAACTGCTTTTTGGGATCCGTTTATTAGAAAAAAAGACACAGAGCCTTTGACCCTCAAGAGATTCAGTAAAGGAAAAAAAAATAAATAAACTGCTTCAGGAAGATATCTTAGAATGCTCCCCTAAGCCGAATTTGGATTAAACATGGTAAACAAGTGGGCTTCAAGCAGACAACATAGCTTCATCCAGGGAAGCCCGTACTCCAGCTTACTCTGGGATACCGTAAAGTTGGTCCTTCCCCTATCAATGGGTTTTTACCTTTCATCAGACTTCAGTTGCTATAATTCTCCTTCTCATTTTGGACCATGCCTCTTTTTAACCTTCTCATCAAATTTGTCACCTCTAGAATACCAACTTGTTTTGTAGTGCCATCTCTTAGACACCATGTATGCCACCTTCCGAGGGCGGCAACAGACTAACCCTGACTTTACAAAATCCTTCTTCCCTGCCTAAAGACCCCCATCCTCTCAGCTCCCTTCTTCCTTTGGCAGATAGCAACAGTCTCTGGGCGCAGGGATATGTGGGACTATGTCCCTTGACAACTGGAAGAAGCTACAGAAGAAGAGAGCTCCCTCCATTTAGCCTTGTGAGATTACGAGAGCCTAAAGTTCTTGAACAGGTAATGGTAACAGCAGGCTGTTAGTCATTAACCCAAGGGGAGGGAGAACAAGGGAACCAGACATCTGATTAAGACTGATAAACTAGGAAAGGACAGCTCTACAGTCACTTTGGGCATCCGAGTAAACAGAATAGATACTTTATAGTCACCCCAGTAAGCAACCAGCCTCATTCTCCTGGATTAACTCAGGGGGAGGGAGAAAAAACAAAGGGTGATTCCTTTCGCTGAGTATATGCACAGTAGAAGCCAAATGATGAGTCACAACTAGGAGGCATGCTCAGTAGGAGACAAAATGGTGACCACAAAGGGGAGGGGTCTAACCCCAGAAAGCCTAGGAAAAGAATCAGATTGGAGAAGGTTCAAGCCCCTGGAAAATCTAGGAAAGAGATTGGGTAGGGGGAGGACACCAATGGAGGCCCAGGAAAAGACAGGAAAGAGATTGGGTCTGGTGGGCATGTGTGTGGGCATGTGTGTGGCCTGGGTGTGGGCCTGTGGCCCTTGAATCTGGACTTCTTCTTCAGTGAGTAAGACTGAGCTCAATCACCTGGCCACGGATGAGACATCAGGCCTGGTGCATCTGAGGGCAGAGAAACAGTATCAACCAGCTTCTGAAGCTGGACCTGCCAGAAAAGCACCTTATTGTATGCAGCAGACTCTTAAAGGACATCTGCACCCTGAACACCCCTTTTCCTCTTGGGCTATACATTGGAGCACTAATAAATCATGCCACTACTGCTCAAATCCTCCTTTGCAAGTGTCCTTGAAATGCTTTTTCCATGACATCACAAAAACCTATTTCTAGACGAGCCCACCTTCACCTCCAGTAACATAGGATGGTGTTAACATAAGAAATTCTAAAGTGATAATAATGCAGTAGAGAGGTATTGAAATATTGGTGATCATGGGAATAATTGAGGGAGAAATGTTCTTCAAAAGAAGAAGCAGGCTGGTGGCCATAGCAGCAGAGGAGGAGTTGACCTAAGCTAATGTGGTTGTTACATTGCAAAGGGAAAGAAAGAGAAGATGTGAATAAAGATGTTCATAGGTTGCTGCACTTGGGGTAGCCATATGACCTAGCTCCTGTCTACTTACTTTAATTTTTTACCATAATAAATGAGATTGCGTCATCAGCTGGGATTTTTTTTTTTTTGGCATTTCAGCATAATTTCTGTCCTCTGTAATGATCTCTCCTATACGACAGATGCTATCACCCCAGAAATTACATTTGCCAGGCTTCCTTGCCGTCACATTTTGGAATGTGTTGCCAATGGGAAGCCCCCAAAGCTGGTGAGAAGACCAGCAAGTGGCATGACTTTCGAGGAGACAAAGCATAAGTTCCTATGAAAACTGCATCAGACAATCATCTGCTTCTTCAAGGGTGGTAGCAGTTTTTTTAAAAGTTAATGACTTCTGGATACTACCCTCTCTTTTAAAATATTTTAGTCCTTCCAATAATTTTGCAACCTAAATCCCTACACTGTATCTCCTTACTACTTGAAATATCTAGAGTGATAGCTTCTGTTTTATTACCTGAATCCTGGCAGGTACATTAGTAAATGAAGCCTGAGGAAAGAAACATGAAATAATAATGTTTAGAAGGCTGATATGCAATGCATATAAAAACAAGCTTGTATGTTGAAGTAAGACAAAGCTGCAGAACTGCAACTACTTAGACTCTTTTTTCTTGCCCTTAATGTGGTGTGTGGTTTATTAAGCAATTCTATTAAATCACCAAAATATCATGGATCCTACTTTCAAAATCTCCAGTAGATGGTTTACTATTCCCTACAATATTAGCAATGATGTTTGCTCAGTAAAAACTTGAGTCTTGTCAATGGCAGAACTTCTTATTAGATGAATTTACTATTTTTAATTTTTTTAATTTTTCTTCTTTAGACCAATTTATTCTTTAAACAAATTTATTGTATAGTCAATTCTTAAATATGCCATTCTATGACAATAATTTCTCTCCATTGGTCCAAGGGTTTGTTTTGTGACCACTTTGAAAAAAAATTAACATGAGTCCTTAAATATGTTAAGATATCTATTATGAGGATTCTCCATTTTTTTTTTATGTTAAATACAAAATCTCCCCAGGTCTCTCCTTGTAGACTATGGTAATGTGTCCAGTCAACATTCTGGCTCCGGTCTTCCTACCTAACCAGGCTGGTTAATATCTCTTTTAATGCTGCCAGTTAGAATGGTATTTATAAGTACAGTCTGAGCAGTCTAGAGAAACTGAGACAGTTGATTCCCTTGCATCTAAGTTTATAACAGAAGTTTTTATAAACTTAATTGCACTTATAAATATTTCAGCAACAGTATATTAAAACAGCTAAGATTTGGAGTGGGCAGGAACATTTCTTGTGGTGTTTTTGGCCCTGTTATCTCCACTTTATATTTATAAATTTAGTTTTAAGATTTAATCCAATGTTTTACCTTCATCTGTATTTAATTCCCTTCATCGGACTTGGCTTCTTTCCAGACATTTTCTTGGATGCTCCCCCTTCAGCCACGTACCAGAATCACTGCATTACTCCATCTCATTACAAACACAAGCAAGTTTTACAATCATGGTATTATTATTTTCATCTTACATTAATAGTCAATATCTAAAATACTTATCGGCAATTGCTAGAGAATGACATAGGGATCTTGAAATCTACATTGTTGAAAACATCAGTGTAATATTTAGGACTATCAAGATTAAGAAAAAAATGCAGAATAGAAAATCCAAAAGAGGAAGGAAGGCAAATGGGGAAAAATATGGGCTGAGACCCAAGATGTTGGTCTGAAGGATACTGTGTTAATTGCTGTGCTTCTCAAAATTGGACTGCAGGCAGGGGCCCTTAAACAACTGAAATCTATCTTCTCACAGTCTGGAGACTAGAAGCCCAAGGTGAAGTTGCCAACAGAGTTGACTTCTTCTGAGACCTGACTCCTTGGCTTGCAAATGAACATATCCTTGTTGCCTCTTCACATAGTCTTTCCTTTTCATTCTTGTACATGTTTGGTGTCTCTATGTCCAAATTTATTCTCCTTATATAGCAGTCAGTTTTGAGTAGGGCCCACCATAATGGTCTCTAAATAATTTTAAGTTAATCACCTCTTTAAAGGCCCTCTCTCCAAATACAGTCACATCCTGAGGTACTGAGTGTGAGGATGTCAATGTATGAATATTGAGGGGACGCAATTCAATCTATAATAGGTATTTATATTGGCAACAAAAGTTGAAGCCAAAAAATTATAGAAATAAGAGAGAAAGAGTTGGGGAGAAGGCAAGATGAATGATTAGATTAATAGTTTAGACCAGCAAGCAACAATAGAAGAGTGATTGATTAAGTATACTTAAAACATAAAGTGACATCCTTTCAGTTTTCATAATCTCTGTGATGTAATGCATGAGCAGGCTCGTGACATTTCTAGGGGCAGACAGCAGGTCTCATCAGCCCCATCCCATGCTCTCTGCAAAGAAATTCTTTGGATTTTTCCTATAAGCTTTGAAACACTCTGGAAGTTTTCTAAATAGATGCTGTCTTACTAACATTATTAGTGCTTGGTATCACCCTAAGGTACCAAAACTCACCCCATTTCTAACTCTCTATTGCTAAAAATGCAAAAAAAAAATTAGATCTTATCTGAAAACTTTTTTTAGATTTTTTATATTTTTTATGTTCTCTTCTTGAAATGTACTTCTCCTTTGTATTCCATTGCTGTACACACTCCAGCTTCTCTTCCAATCTCTTTGACTATAAACTCTCCATTTCTCTTGACACCTGTTAAATTCTGTCCCTGAGAGTTTCATCTTTAGGCCTCAGTCTTTTACATTTTTTCACTGGTTTAAGCTCATCTATTTCCAAGATTTCAGCCTTCATTCCTTGTGTTCCAGACCTACAGAGTATGTGACATTTTTTTCTTTTCTTTTTTTTAGAAATCTCGTTAATCACCCCAATGGCAGTTAAAATTCAATACATTCAATGATGTTGAAAGCATTATCTCTGTTACTCACCTGCTCATGTTTGCATCTGTTATTTTTTCTGCGTAACTTTTCCTGAATGATAGGTCTGCCAGGTACATAATGGCTCAAGTTAGGTAAGCAACTGGGGAACTATCGTCTCAAGGGGTTTCCATTCTCATTGCTATTAGAATGTAATTCAGACTATTCACTATGGTTTCTACAAGCACACATGCATGATATGGTCCTTCAACTCAGACATCTTCTATCACAGTCCTTCCTTCTACTTCTTTTTGTTTCATGTACACTGGCCATCTGCTTGTCCTTAGAACATACACCAAGCTATGTTCAATTTCATCTTCTCATCACCTCTATTTAGAACATCATTCCACAAGATTTTCCATTAACTTACTCATTCTCAACATTCAGGTCTCATCTCTAATGTCTCTTATTATTAAGGTCTTAGCTCAAATATCACTTGCATAAAAGATTCTTTCTTGAGTACGATATCCAAATTAAGTTCCCTAATATTATCGCCATTTGTCACTCTCTGTCCTATTACCTGCTTTATTTTCTTCATAGCACTTATCATTTTATAATATTACAGGACTTGGTCTGTCTTGCTCATTAAAATCTAATCCTGCAACACCATTTTTCAGTACTAAAATAGTTCTTGATTATCTACAGAATGATGTTGGACAATTTTACCATGGTATATAAGCACCTCATTATCTGACCTACCTCTCTCCATCTTGCTTGTTTTATGATAATTGTCATCCTCCCATATATAAACCCTTTTTCACTTTGTGCTAAAATTATTTGCAATCAACATTAGTGTCTAATAGCAAAATAATTCTGTTTTCTTGATTTAACCTTGCTATTCTTTACATCAGTAAAACAGGGAGAGGGAAAGGGGTAAAGGATAAAGAAACTAATTTATTTCTAAATGTACTCCTAAAATTTGATAATATATGTAAAGTGCTGTCTACAGGGGCTGTCACATAATAACTCCTTAATAAAAGTTAGCTATAATACTTGTGACTACTCCATTCCTGTGCAAAGTTGTTAAGGATAAAATTTAAACAGTTAATATGGTGATTATAACTTTCAAATAGTCTCAAAAGGGCAATTTTGTCACTGTTAACCCTCTACATTAAATTTTTCTCATAATTTTTATATTTGCATACCTGCTCTATAGCGACAAAGTATAAAAAGCACAAATTGGAGACGTGACAGATATTTTCATTAAAATATAAGTTTCAAGCCACAGTCCCTTCATATTTACAATATGTTCATTTATATTTTTCTATCATCATAAAAAGGCACATGACTGTGTTACCTCAAGAAAAATAAAGAATACATATGTGTGTGTATATTAATGCTCTAGGAGCATTGTCATATGATTTATTCTTAAAATTTATTATAAAGTATATCACTACTATCCTACCCATATGACAAATTTAAATTATTTTTACATTTTTAAAATTTAGTTTTATTATATGAAAAAATAAATATTATAATAAATTATAATTATTAAACTTAATGGTCAGACATTAAATAACAATCTTTAATTTATCAGACTATATAAACTCAAAAACAGTATTAGATCCATTTCATTCAATACCTTGCATGACATACAACATTGAAAGGAGAAATATTATAAGATAATAATACCTGAGTCTACGAGTGGTCTTGCTACTTTATTGATCTAGTGAACTAACAAGAATCATATTTGTTGTGTTTTTTGTGTGTGTTGAATAAAAACAGGAGGTATAAGAGCCATATCATATTTACTAATAGAATGGATTGTGGTTGTCTAACACAACTAGACCATTGTGTTTGCCTCATAATAAAGTACTGCAGAGGACATTTAAACACTATAGAAGCCAGGTGGCATACTAATATCCATGTCAATATATCATTGGATACACAGTAATAGAATCTCAAGGCAGATGGTGTTTTGAAAATCACTACACATGGGAAGTCTTTTATCAGGTTAAAAGAATGTCTGGAACATATCTATTTCCATAATATAAAAGACCATAATATTTGATTCCTAATATTAGAACAAGCATATGTTTTCCAGGTCAATATTCTAACCAAATTGCAGAATTGTGTTACAAAATTCTGTTCATTCTTCCCTTAAAATTTTCCAAGGATGAGTAAATTGATATTTCATATGTAACCTCATTCTTTCAAAAATAAGCCTAAACAAAACTTCTAATTATAAAACTTCCTTTTTAAAGCTGAATTAAAAAAATTAAAAGTTCCTTTTATTTTTACTTCTGTAGTGTTTTTTATTTTTTTATTTTTTGTAATGGATAGCATGCTCTAAACTCTTCTAATTCAATTAGATGTAGTACCTATAACAATTTATTTTTTCCCCTCATTTTAAAGCCCAGTGTTATTCTGGTTACAATATATTAGAATTGTTCAACATTGACTTGGTTGATATATCCCAGGAGAGAACAAAATATACCAATAGTTCTTGGATATTGAAGTGAGACATATACAATGAACAAATCATAAGTCTGGAAGTGCATATTTATATTACTCTCCATTCTATTCTTCATCCTATCTTATAATCTTACAGTCAAATTCTCTTGTGAATTCTTCTAATAACAGAGAAGTTCCTGACTCTCAAGACAATTATTTCTTTTTTTAATTCTCACCCAAAAATACATTAATTGATTTTAGAGAATAAGGGAGAGAAAGAGAAAATCTATGTGAGAAAGAAACATCCATCAGTTGCCTGACATTGATGCCTCAACCAGGGATAGAAACCATAACCTAGGTATGTGCCCTGACTGAGGCTTAAACTCCTGACTTTTTGGTGTATAAGATGATGCTCCAACCAACTGAGCCACCCAGCCAGGGTTCAAGACAATTATTTCTATTGTAGACAATGAAACATTTTTTGAAGTCTTTGGTTTTAGTAGGTATCAGATATTCTGCAGTTTATATATTTAATCTTTCTTCTGATATTTTAGATGCATAACATAAGTATAGTTGCTTTTATATGACATATGTTTAAACATTTAAAGATAGGCATATAATGCCTCCCACTTCCATTCCTCAAATCTGCGTTTATTTTGTTTTATTTTTGACATTATTTCTGGTTGTACATCCTAAGATTGCAGAAATATACTTTTATACTAAGTCACACCTATATTTAGCTATTGGTCTAACGAAATTCTTATTGTTAGTGCCTATAGAACATACTTTTTATCATTGTGCTCCTCCTTGTATTTTCAAATTTTCTCACTATCAAATTATTGAAATCTAGATAATTAGAATTAGTATGTGAGTGTGAGAAAACTGATGATCTGTTATCCTCTTTCATTTCTATAGACATACCCTACACAACTGTTTAATAAAATCTTATACATTTTTCACCAATTGATCATTCATCGATTTCTTCTCCCATTCAATATATGTGGCCTGTCTGGAAATAGTCCAGCCATTGTTAATATAATGAGAATGGTTTGCACAACATCGATGTAAACCGGTAACCAAGGAGAGTGGAATGGCATGTGCATGTGTGAACAACGATGATTTCACTGTACTAGTCAGTGGGGGCAGTAGATGCCATTGAGTGAGCATGTGTGCTGTGTGGCCATTGCGTTCAAACTGAATGAGTGAGTAGAGCAACAAATCTGCACCGAATTCTGCATTAAGCTTGAACATTTCTCCACAGAAACTATTCAAATGATTCAGAAGGCTTTTTGGGTATGATGCAATGAGTGCAGTACACATAAAAGTGTGGCACAAATGCTTAAAAAATGGTCGAGAATTTGTTGAAAGCGATCCACGTTTTGGAAAGCCTGCAACAAGCAGAACATCTCAGAATGTTGAACGTGTATGGGCTGTAATCAACAAAGATCAGTGACTGACAATGGGAGAACTAGAAACTGATCTGGGGATTCCAAAAACTACTGGCTCAGATTCCGATGCAGGATCTTGCCATGAAACATGTCGTGGTTTGTTCTGTGGCCTCTGCCACCAGAGCAGAAGGAACATTGAGTTGCAATCGCCAATGATTTGATGCACACCACTAACAATGAACCAGATTTCCTCAAAGAGGTCATAACCTGAGATGATCCAGCAGCTATGATCCAGAAACCAAAGCCCAGTCATCCCAGTGGAAGTCACTTGGTTCTCTTTGCCCAAAGAATGCATAGAAAAGTTGCAGCAAGATCAACACCATGTTAACTGTATTATTATTATTTTTAAGTTGGGAAGGCATTGTCCATTGCAAGTACACTCCTCCAGAGATGCAATAAGATGAAAATAGCTGTAGCTATGGGTAACTGGTGGTTGGCAGCTTCATCATGACAATGCACTCACTCATGCATCATGTCCCATGCAGTGTTTTTTGGTGAAACATCAAAGGTGACTCAGTCCCCCTACAGCCCAGATTTGGCACCCTGTGACTTCTTCCTTTTCCCAAAACTAAAATCACCTTTGAAAAGGAAGAGGTTTCAGACCTTCGATGAGAATCAGGAAAATATGATGGGGCATTTGATGGTCAATCCAACAAAGGATTGTGCAGAGTGTTTTGAACAGTGGAAGAGATTCTGGGAGAACTGTGTGAGGTTCCCAGGGGCCTACTTTGAACGGGACTGAGGTGTTATTGTCCTATGTACAATGTTTCTTGTATCTTGTACTGTCTTCAATAAATGTCTCTATTTTAAATAGCACATGGCTAGATACTTCTTGGACAGACCTTATATGCTTATTTATGTGCAAAAGACATTAATAGTATAAACAAGAAACAAATTAGGTAAAAATCTCCAATTTTGTGTAATTTAGAATCTAGTGACATGCTTTTATTTTTTGTAATAAAGCTCTGTTTTTTTTCTATTTAGTCTGAAATTATTTTTAATTATATTTATTGGGGTAACATTGGTTTATAAGATATTAAAGATTTTAATTCATTTCCATGATACATGATCTATATTAAATCGTGGGCCTTGCAAGCAAAAACAAATCATCTTCTCTCATCATATATTTGGTCTCCTTTACCTTTTTTTATACCCTCACACCTCTCCCTTCTTGTAACCACCGTACTGTTATCTGTGTCTATGAGTTTCAGTTTTATATCCCACATATGAGTAAAATCACATGGTTCTTAGTTTTTTCTGACTTATTTTGCTCAGCATAATATTCTCAAGGTCTATGCATGTTGTCACAAATGTCAGGGTTTCATCGTTTCCCATGACTGAGTAGTGTTCCATTTTATCCCTCATATATACTGCATGTTCTTTAACCAATCATCTATCGAAGGACACTTTGGTTGTTTCCATGTCTTGGCCACTGTGAGTAATGCTGCAGTGAACATAGGGGTGCATATATATTTGCAAATATTTCAATGTTTACAATTTTTTCAAATAAATACCCAGTAGAGGGATTTGCTGGGTCACATGGTAACTTTTTTCATGATTTATTGAGGAACTACCATGCTATTTTCTCTAGTAGCTGTACCAGTTTACCTTTCAACCGGCAGTGAATGAATGTTTCTTTTTCTCCACAATCTCCCAACATTTGTTATTACCTGTCTTATTGAGAATAGCCATTCTAATAGGTGTCAGATGGTATCTCAGTGTAGTTTCGATTTGCGTTTCCCAATAGCTAGTGAAGTTGAACATCTTTCAATATATTTGTTGGCCATTTTTATGTTTTCTTGGGAGATGTTCATGTCCCTGCCCATTTTTTAATTGGATTGTTTGTTTGGTAATGAGTGGTATCAGTTCTTTATATATTTTAGATATTAAACCCTTGTCAGAGCTGTTGTTTGCAAATATCTTCTCCCATTTTGCTGGTTACTTTTTTGGTTTGTTGTCACTTTCTTTTGCTATGTAGAAGTTTGTTGCTTGATATAATCCCATTCATTTATTTTTGCCTTTGCTTGCTTTGCCGTTGGGGTCAAACCCATAAATTGTTCTCTATGAGCATGTCCATAAGTTTAATACCTATGTCTTCTTCTGTGTAATTTATTGTTTCAGAACTTATATTTAGGTCTTTGACTTATTTTGAATTAACTTTTGTACATAGACACAAACTGCAATCTAGTTTCACTCTTTTGAATGTGGCTTTTCAATTTTCCCTGCACCATTTATTGAAGAGGCATTCTTTCCTCCATTGTGATTGTGTGTTGTTGGCTCCTTTGTCATAAATTATTTAACCATATACTTGTGGTTTTACTTCCAGACTCTCAAGTCTGTTCCATTGGTCTGTGTGTCTGTTTTTCTGCCAATAGTATGTAGTTTTGATTATTGTAGCTCTGTAGTGTAATTTGAAGTCAGGTTGTGTGATATCTTTAGCTTTGTTCTTTTTCACAGGACTGCTTTGACAATTAGGAGTCTTTTGTAGTTCATAACAAATCTGATGTGATTTTTTTTTTGGTTCTATTTCTTTAAAAAATGACATTGGGATTTTGATGGGTATTGCTTTAAACCTGTGTATTGCTTTAGATAATATGGCCATTTGAACTATGCTGATTATTTCAATTCATGAACATATAATGTCTCTTCATTTTATTGTGTCTTTATCAATCTCTTTTAATTTTCAGTATATAGGTCCTTCACATACTTAAAGTTTATTCCTAGATATTTTATTTTTTTCATTACAATAGCAAAGGGAATTGTTTTCTTATTTCTTTTTTTTTTTAACTTCCTTTTTAGTATATAGGAGTGAAATGGATTTTGATACATTGGTGTTGTACTCTGCAACTATACTATATTCCTTCATTGTTTCTAACAGTTTTTTAGGAAAATCTTTAGAGTTTTTTATGTATTGAATCATGTCACCTGAAACAGTGACACTTACTTTTTCCTTTCCAATTTGAATGTTTTTGTTTTTCTTTTTACTTTCCCTTGCCTCATTCTTTTGGCTAGGACTTCTAGGACTATGTTGAATAAGAGCATTGAGAGTGGCCACCCTTGTCTTGCTCTTCAGTTTAGAAGAAAAGCTTTCAGTTTTTTACCATAGAGTATAATATTAGCTGAGACGGTGTCATATAAGACCTTTATTATGTCAAGGTACTTTTTCTTCTATACCTATTTTATAAAGTGTTTTAATCATAAATGGATATTTTTATCTCATCAGATGTTTTCTCTGCATCTATTGATAAGATCATGTGATTTTTATATTTTCTTTTGTTAATGTTGTATATTACATTAATCAATTTGCATATGTTGGCCCTTTCTTATACCCAGGTAATTAACCCCATTGGTTGTGATGTATTATTTTTAATGTATTGTTATATTTGATTTGTTAGTATTTTGTTGAAAAGTTTTGCATCTATATAAATCAAACATATCAGCATAATTTTCTTTTTGTATTATCATTGCCTGGTTATGGTATTTAGGTTATGTTGGCCTCATAAAATGTGTTAGGAAGTATTCACTCATCTTCAATTTTTAGGAAGAATTTGAGAAGGATAAGTATCATATCTTTTTTGAATGTTTACTAGAATTCACTAGTTGAGATACCTGGTACTGGATTTTTAATTTTTTGGGTGGTTTATGATGGTTATTTCAATTTCCTCACTGTTGATCAGTCTACTTAGATTTTCTAATTCTTCATGATATAGTCTAGGCAGGTTATATATTTTTCAATACTTATCCATTTCTTTTAGGTTATTGAATTTGATGTCATATTCTTTCATAGTACCTAGTATGATCTTTTTTATAGCTGTACTGTCTGTGGTAGCTTCACATTTTTCATTTCTGATTTTATTTATGTGGTTTTTTTTCTCCTGTTTTTTGTGAGTCTAGCCAGGGGTTTGTCAATTTTATTAATCTTTTCAAAGAATCAGGTTTTGATGTATTAATTTTTTGTATAGTCTTTTTGTTCTCTATTTCATTCACTTATGCTGTAATTTAAAAAAAATTTTCTTCTGCTGAGTTCTTCTTTTTTCTTAAAGAAGATGTAATGTTAGGTTGTTTACTTGGAATTTTTCTTGTTTCTTAAGATAAGTCTGTAATAACACAAACTTCCCTTTCATTCCTTTTTTCACTGCATCCCAGTTCTGTTTTGTTGTAATGACATTCTCATTTGTCTGTGTATATCTTTTTATTGCACTTTTTATTTCTTCTTCTATCCAGTAATATTTTAGTGTATGTTGTTTAATCTCTTCATATTTTTGGATTTTTTTACTTCCTTTTCACAATGACCCAACATCAAAGCATTGAAGTCAGAGAATATGCTCCATATGATTTCAACCTTCTTAAATTATTTGAGGCTAATTTCATGACCCAGTGTATGTTCTTCTGGAGAATACAAGGTCTGTCCAGAATGTATGTAGCCATGAAATAAGAAAGATAGAGAAATTTATTAAAGAAGATACAAGATACAAGAAACATTGTACATAGGACAATGTCTCCTCAGTCATCTTCAAAGTAGGCACCTGGGGACCTCACACAGTTCTCCCAATCAGCTACTCTGTCATATTTTCCTGAATCTCATCAATGGTCTGGAATCTCTTCCCTTTCGAAAGTGATTTTAGTTTTGGGAAAAGCCAAAAGTCACAGGGCACCAAATCTGGGTTGCAGGGGGTATTAGTCTCCTGAGTGATTTGATGTTTCACCAAAAAACTCTGCAAGTCTTGTGATGAATGAGTGGGCACATTGTCATAATGAAGCTCCCAATCACCAGTTGTCCATAGCTGCAGCCTTCTGAGTCATCCAAATAGTTTCTGTGGAGGAATGCTCAAGTTTATGAAAAATTTGATGCAGATATGTTGCTCTACTTGCTCAGTCATTTTGAATGTGATGACCACACAGTACACATGCTCACTCAACAGCATCTCCCACCCCCATTGAATAGTACAGTGAAGTTGTCATTGTTCATGCATCCACACTGCTTGGTTGCCAGGTTATATCAATGTTGTGCAAACCATTCTCATTATATTAACAATAGCTGGACTATTTCTGGACAGACCTCATATTTCATGTGCACTGGAGAAGAATTACAACCTGATGTCCTGGGATGTAAGGTTCTGTAAATGTTAATTATGTACATTTGATCTGCATCATTTAAGACCAATAATTCTTTACTGGTTTTTTGTTTGGTTGCTCTGTCTAGAGCTATCAAAGTATTTAGGTTCCCATCTATGATTATATTATTGTCAGTTTCTCCCTTTAGTTTGGTCAACAGTTGCTTTATATATTTTGGTGGTCCCTGATTGAGGGCATATATACTAAGAAGTGGTATGTCTTCTTTATGTAGTGCCCCCTTTATCATTACAAAATATCCATCTTTGTCTCTTCTTACCTTTGTTATCTTGAGAGCTACCTTGTCAGACATACGTATGGCTACACATACTTTTCTGTGGGTGTTTTTTGCTTGACGAATCATTATCCAACTTTTCACTTTGAGCCTATCTTTTTCTTCGAAGTGCCTCTTGAGACAGCATATGGGTAGGTTTTGTATTTTGATTCAGTCTGCTACTCTGTGCCTTTTTATTGGTGAATTTAGTCCATTTACCTTTACTGTAACTATTGATGTATGAGAGATTTGTATAGCCATTTTATCTTTTGTTTTATAGTAGCTCTGTGCCACCATTATTTCTTTTCGTTTGTGTTTCTGTCTGTTGTTTTTGTTTGGTGGTATTCTATACTTTTTTCTCATTCTTCTTTTAAGTTATGTATCTCAGTTTGAGTTTTTCTGTGTGCAGTTATTATTTAGTTTCTTTTAAAAATCTCATGTATTCAGGAATTCTTTTTATTTTGAATGCATCCAATCTCCATCCTCTTTTGCAAATTCTGACCCCAATTCCTTTTATGTTTTTGTTGTCATAAATGATGTCTATGTATACTCTAAGTTTTTTGGTGATCTTACTCATAGTTTTGTGACCTTTCGATATTTTTTTCTTACATAGTATAACTGCCCCCCCAACCAAGTATTTCCTGCAATGGGGGCCTTCTGGCAATAAATTCCTTTAGCTTCTCTCTGCCTGGAAAAGTATTTATTTCTCCTTCATGTCTAAAGGATAACTTTGCTGGATATATTATTCTTGGCTGGTAATTTCTCTCTTTCACTGGTTTGAATATTTGGTTCTACTGTCTTCTAGCTCGTAGAGCTTCTGCTATGAAGTCTGAGGATAACCTAATGCACTTTCCTTTATGTTATTTTTTCCTTTTCCCTGGCTGCCTTCAGAATTCTTTCTATGTCATTAATTTTTGACACTTTTAATGACATGTGCCTTGGAGAAGGCCTTTTTTATTGAGGTAAGTAGACATTTTATTTATTTCTTGGATTCAAGGATCTAGTTCTTTCCTTAGGTTATATCTTCTGATATAACTATTAATTATTTCTTTACTTTTTCTGATAAAGTCAGGTGATTCTTGTAAAGTACTTTCATTTTGTTGCTCAAGTCTCTCTTTTCTTCCCTCTGCATCATTTCTAGGTTTCTATCTTTAATTTCACTATTTTTTTCCTCCATCTGTCAGCTCTAGTTTTTATACTCCCTAATTCATTCTTGATACCTTTTATTGAATTCTTCATTTCCAGATTTTCTATATTTTTTTCAAGTTTCAATCTTTTTAGGTACTCATTTTATTCACTGATTTGTTTTCTGAGTTCATTATACTGTTTATCTGTGTTTTCTTGCATCTTGTTGACTTTTTCTGACAATTGTACTTTTGAATTCTCTATCATTTAAATCACTTATTTCCATGTCTTTAAGTCTATTTCCTGTTTTTTAAAATATTTTCTTTCTGAGCTGTCTCATTACTTTGCTTATTCACAATATTTGATAAATTCTTTCTCTGTTTTGTCATCTATGTATGAGCAACACTCTCTAATAGGTTGAGAAGAAGTATTTTTATTGTTTTACAGTGGGTGGTGGTGAATCACACGATTTTTTAGCTCTTTTTTATTTCTCTGACTTTTTAGATTTCCGTAGATTGGTTGAAAATGGCCTGTGTTCTGTGGGAAAGTGGCTACCTCCCATAAAATCCACTTGTTCCCCCCCAGAGGACCAACCATTCAGGGAAATGCTGTGGGTGATGGGGCTCCAAAAGTGTGAAATCCAAGTACTACCTCATAATCAGTTGCCACCAGTAGTGCTGCCCTAATGTATAGCAGTGGGGTAGGCTGGGGAAACCTGACCGTCTCCTTTGTTGTCTTGTCTTCCCAGAAATGGCAACTAGTGGACTTCTGCAGGGTACCCCCGTATCTCCACCCAACCCTGGGGTTAATCACGTAATGCACCTTTTGCCTAAGGAAAAGGTGTTTCTTCAATACCAGTTTCGTGTTTGCAGATAATGTACTCTGCAACCCTTGTTTCTCTCTCTGGAGTGCAACTGCCAGAGACCATGCTCACACTCTGTGCTCCTTCCCTAGCAAGGTCACTGAGCTCAGCCCTAGCTTGTACTGCCCATTGTGAAGGAGTGTTGACTAAATTTCTTTGCTGCTCACAGCTGGAGGGAGCACCAGCCACTTTCTGATTCTTCTCCGTTCTGGGCTGAGTCCAGCACTGAACGCTGGGCTGTAGGGCTGAGTCCGTGGATCATTTGAGCTCTTCTCCCTTCTTGTTTCCTCGATTCACTCCCACTTGCCCAGCTTTCGATGTCTCAATGTGTGGACCTATCAGGTCCACACACCTTTAGGTGTTATAAATGTGTGGTTTTCACTGGCCAGGGAATCCTTTGTTGAATTATAGTTTTTCATATCATTGAAACCAAGGAAATCTCTTGTCACCATTCCTCCCTTGACACACTTTTATATTACATTAGAGATGATTTCTTGTGTGTTATTGCTTAAGAAGAGAGAGAGAGAGAGAGAGAGAGAGAGAGAGAACCTCATAATACACTAACTGAAGTAAATAATACACTAGTAACTGAAAATTTGATATGACAAAAAATTGTGAAGTTAGCACACAAGTGACTTAGAATAAGTAAACTTTAATTGAATTATTGAATCCTCACAACTTAATTTGATTTACCTTTATTTTTCAGAACTAGGTACATAGAGCTAACATAATATTTTTTTAACTTCTCATAGAAAAACCACTGTATTCCAATCTTAGCTCCACCACCTATTATTTGTATAAACTTGGGAAACTTATTAAAACCCAGTATCTTTATCAGAAAATAAAAATTAATATGGTCACTGCCTCAATGCTTTATTTTAAATAATCAATTAAATCATGTAAAGATATTCCCATAGTGTGTGATACATAAAATAAATCATTAAAACAGCTTTTCTGTCATTATAGCTTTATCATCATTGTTATTATTTTGAATATGTCTTTGTGACCTTTCTTAGGTTGCTATGACATGATAAAACTTGGAGATTCAGGATCATAACTATGACTGAGAAAGCCTTAATGTTCCTCTCAGCATGACTAAACTTTAGCCAGATTCATTTCTCCCTATATGTCTGCCCTTTGCTTAGGGCATTTGCTCTAGAAACTTGTGACTATAAATTATTTTTCTGTCCCTTTGAGAAGTAAATGTTCTCCCAGTATCTTGTTTATTTTCACAACTCAGGAAGGTCTTTCTCAAGGACCTGGGAGCCATGTTTTTAAAATGTAATTATCAAGAAAGGTAGTTCTTCTATCTTTTGGTCCCTGTGAGAATGTAGAAATCTAACTTCAAAGAAGGAAAATTAGAAAACAGAAAAGACCTAATCTTATTGGCCAAAATTCTCTCTAATGTCCTCCATTACTTTTACATGAGCTCACATCAAAACTTAAAAACCCTCCTGTCTTTTGTTTTAGTGAAGGTAAATCTGTCTCCCCTTTTGCAATATTCTTGAATAAAGTCATCCTTGCTTGTTTAACATTGTCTGATGCAATTTTTCTTTGAGGGATTGAAACCAAATAATGCAATTTTTAATGTAGATTTCAAGTTTGAGCTTAATCGGAGATTTTCCTAGGGACCCAACATGCGTGGGCATTTCAATGACTAGTTGTATAGGTCTGTTTGGAAAATATTTGCGTCATAATTTTAGCTGCCTCTTGGAAAGCATTATATTAAGGAAAGGGAGAGAAAAGCAAAGAATATGAGTGCTATAGCGATGTTCAAGGTATGACAGTCTGGGACTATTTTGAGTACCTGATGATGTGACTCAGACTCACCTCAGACTCAGCCAGTGTCACCTCTTATTTGAGTGCTAAAGAAAGGGAACTACAAATAATTTTTTTTTAAAACCTGGTTTACTAACAATTCAGTAAGATACTAAATCACCTTTAAGAGTCATCTGTGCTTATATGGAAAAAAATAGTACATTAGTTCCCTCTTGTGTATATTTTCTCTTCCCACAGTTTTACTTACACAATGACAGTCTGAAAATGTTTGATGGAAAATTCTAGAAATAAACAATTCATAAGTTTTAAATTGCTCTCTGTTCTGAGTAGCATGACAAAATCTATCACCTTTTTGCCCAGTCCCACCTGATAATTGAATCATTCCCTTTGTCCAATGTATTCACACTGTATATATTACCCATCCATTGGTTCCTTAGTGACTCTCTTGGTTACCAGATCAACTCCCATGTTCTACAGTGCTTGTGCTCAAGTAACCCTTATTTTATTTGATAATGGTTCCAAAGTATAAGAGTAGTGATGCTGATAATTTAAACATACCAAAAAGAAGCCATAAAGTTCTTCCTTTAAGAAAAAAGGTGAAAGTTCTCTACTTAATAAGGAATAACAACAACAGGAAAAGCATATGCAGAGGTTGCTAGGATCTACAGTAAGAATCAAACTTCTATCTTTAAAATTGTGAAGAAAAATAAATAAATTTGTGTTAGGTTTGCTGTCTAGCCTCAAACTACAAAAATCATGGACACAGTGTGTGATAAGTGCTTAGTTAAGATGGAAAGGGCACTCAATTTGTGGGTGAAAGACACGGAAATAAAATGTGTTCTAATTGACAGCAACATACTGTGTCAGAAAGCACGTGAAGACTCCAGCAAGGATCCTCCACAACCCCCCTCCCAGAAACAAGTGACGCCAAGCCATCTACTGCATGTAAGGAATGATTATACAGATTCAGGGATAGGTTTAAAATGGAAATATAAAAATACAATCTTTGGATGGAACACAGCCCTAAAAGTTACCTGGATGATCACTGAAGTTTGCATTACAACCTTTGCAGCAATATTTTTATGAACTAAAAAAAAAAAAAAGACAGCAGTTTCCAAATACTGTTATTCCAAAAGGTTTCAGCAAAAACCCTTCAGATATTGAGGATTCCTAACCAGCAACATTATCTGCTCCTGACATTCAGCCCACAGTATCCTCGTGGCTCAATGGTCCAGAGTCACCAGAAGCAGTTAATCCTCCTTCTGACCCATCCTCAGGTCAACAGTAGCCTAACGTTGCATCACAGTGCTTATGTCATTTATCTCACTTTGTCTTATCCTGTAGCTTATTCAGTTTTATCATCTCACATCTTCACAAGAAAATGAAAGGTGAGTACAGTACTGCAAGATATTTTGAGATTGAGATCCCATTCACACCGCTTTTATTATAGTATATTGTTATAATTGTGTTTTTATTATTTATTGTTGTTAACCTCGTACTGCACTTAATTTATTAATTAAACTTTATCAGTTTAATTAATAGTTAATTAACAGTTAGTTGTGTATGTATAAGAAAAAAACAAAGTGCATATACAGATTGGTACTATTGTGGTTTTATGCATCTTCTGTGGGTCCTGGAACATGTATCCTTTGGTTAAAAGGGGACTGCTATATGACCTAGGTGACAATGTCAACTGATTAGCTCCAGAAGTGGTATGAGTTGGCAGAGTTCAAACCTGGGCACAGAGTGGTAGTGTTGCTGGAAGGTGAATACAGTGAACTACTGAACAGGAGACAAAATCATAGACAACTGCATAAACATGGTACAATAATCTGTGTTTGTATGCATTTAAGGCTTCTGGATTAGATATCAAAACAAAGAGACAGACAGAAGGAAAATAACAGGTATCACATTATAGTTAAATAGCCAGTATTTATGAGACATTTTCTATATACCCCTGAAATAATTAGCTGAAAGTTTTCTGAGAAAATTATCTATTGGTTACACAACAGAGAAAGGGAGAATTATTGTTACCATTGACCTACATCCTCAGATGGACATGGGCAAACACAAGTCATATTTGCAATCTTTTCCCCAGCATATCTCTTAGAATCTAATTTTGGTTTTATAAAAACCAAATCACTTTTCAAAAACACCCAGCCAGTTAGGTTTTAATTGTCTCAGTGTAACTTTACCTTGTTAAAAAAAAATTCTATTGCCATATATATATATATATATATATGCATTAGTTCTCAAGTGTCCTCAGTTATGCAACCAGAAACTTTTTAAAAATAAAATTATATTACAGGTTTCATTAGGCAGAATTCTTTAGCCCATCATGTTTCAAAAATATCAGCTATATTGGGATGTATATTGGTTAGACGATCATACAGAGTGGGGCAAAAGTAGGTTTACATTAATTACAAAATTTTAATAATTAATAAATAATAACACAAGAATAAACTCTGTTTCACATCCTTACAACTGTAAACCTACTTTTGCCCTACCCTGTATACTGCACAGTGTTCCCTCTGACATTTCCAGTACCCAGTTGATACCATGCATAGTTATTAAAATATTATGGATTATATTTCCTGTACTGTACTCATGGCTATTTTGTAATTATCAATCTGTATTTAATCTTTTCATCTTTTTCACCCAGCCCCCAAACCCCTCCTCTCTTAACCTCAGACTTTTAATCATCACTTGGTACTCCCCCAGGAAGATTGCATGCTTCCCAGTTATTCCTGACTTCCCACAGATAACACCTTCTTGCTCTTAGCAGAGACAGTGAGGATGCCTTATATACCTGGTCAAATTAGGATTTTTTTTCACAATTCAGGTTCTTTGAATGTTTCGTTTTCTGTGTTTCCTTTTGTCCTGAATTATTACTTCTCAAAAAAATCTGAATTTACTACTTTTTAAAATGTGTTTGTTATTTAGCCTTAGTAATAAATGCTTTCTGCTTTTTTTCTGTTCTATATCAAAATTCTTAGGTTACAAAAGGTGTCCTGAACTTATCATTGCATTTGCAAATTTTTTCATTATTCCATTTTTTAAAATTAAATATTTTATTTATTTATTTTTAGAGAGAAGGGAAGGGAGAAAGAAGGAGTAGGAGAGAAACATCAATGTGTGGTTGTCTCTCACTCAGCCCCCACTGGGGACCTGGCCTGCAACCCAGGCAGGTGCCCTGACTGGGAATTGAACCTGTGACCCTTGGTTTGCAGGCCGACACTCAGTGCACTGAGCCACACCAGCCAAGGCTAATTATTCCAATTTATTGAGGGTATCTTCATGTTTTTAAAATAATGTAGATAGTTTCTGAATCTTGTCACTTTATTTTAAACCTAGACACACTTAACTTTAAAGCACATCTCATGAGTTATTTCAGGCTTTGATTTTGCACCTTTAATAAATGCTTCATTTAAAAATACACACACACACACACATACACACACACACACACACATACCCCTTGGGAGTGAGTCAACAGCAAGAACATTGTGATCCAAAAATGTGACATAGTATTAAGAGAAAAAACAAAAACTAGATATAATCTTTGGCTACATAAATGAATACTAACAAGACGTAGGTAGTAGATATTGTGAACAAACTGAGCAGATAGCTCTGATCTCAGCTGGAGTCTCCCAGATGAATTGTCATATTTTACAAGCCACATCTTAGAACACCTTCACAATAGATCAGAATGTTCAGAATTTTTAAACAACGTCATCTAAGAAATCACCTGTGATGATCCATTTTTCCATTCTTTTTATTCATGTATTCCACAAATAAAGTTTGACTGAGAACTATGTCTATGGTCCTTTCATTCTCATGAAAGAAAAAGAGACTAGTGTAATGTCATAGAGCAAAAGGCAATAACACAACAAATAATATGATACATGATTTTGGTGTGTAAAATTCAGATTATTTGTACTTGTAAAGATGATAAGTGCTTTGAATAAAAGGAAAGTGATGATGGGAAATACTATATATTAGGAGAAAGTGGTGGTAATGTAAAAGCTGATCGGGGAATACTGTGCAAAAACGGTGATATTTAAGTAAAAAAACTGATGGCAATGACAGATCAAGAGGAACTTATGTGTGAGTACTTGGACTGCTTTCCAGACAGAGGAGCACCAGCAATTAAAAATTTTATAAGGCAACAATCTGTTAGCAAACCCTGAGGAAACAGAATAAGGACAGTGTGGAGGAAGTCATTGATGGAGCAAGTAAGTGAAACCCATCAGATAAGAGCCTAAGAGAAGGTGTGTGTACAACCTTCCAAGACTTTGACTATTATTGTGAGTTAGATTGGAGCAATTAGGAGGGTTATAAATAGAAGAATAACATACTTGGCTTTCAGTTTTAACAAAACTAATCTGGCTGCTCTGATGTAAATAGTCTAATAGAAATATTAGTTACATGTGTTTTATAATAAAAAAAACATAATGATTAATTATCACCACTATTAATAAGAGGAAAAATGGCCCCAAGTGGTGAGATTCTGGATGTATTTGAAGATTAAGCAACAAGATATACTGATGTACTATATTTGGGGCCACAGGACAATATTCTAAGTGTACATAATTGCAGCAAGTCTCTAATTTGTACCGTAGCGTGAAGCTGGAAAAATTACCTGACAACCTCAAACTGTACAAAGCAATCTTAATAACCATTGTGAAAACTTATGGTTGTCTATTGAGTTTTAAAATTGCTGGGAGAATCCAAGGTGGCAGTGGAGTAGGTGGAAGTTACACTCACCTCCTCTCAGGACCAAACTGGAATTACAACTAAAATATGAAATAATTAACCTGCACAACCAACCAAAGACTAGCCTGAAAAATGTCTTATGACCAAGGATTTACTGAAGAAGTCATACTGAGATAGACAGGAGGGGCGGAGAGTCAAAACATGCCGGTCTCACCTCCACAGTGTGATGATTAAAAATGTGGATGCATATCTCAGCTGCAAAGGTTTACCCTGAAGACCATAGGGTCTCAGCCCCACACTGAGCTTCCCAGCACACAGAGCCGGAGCCAGGATGAGGTACCCACATAACATCTGGCTGTGAAAACCAGCAGAAATTCTGTCCAACCGGAAGAGATGGAAGTCTACTGCAGACACGATCACTCTTTTAAGAAGCCAACACACAAAATCTTGTTTGTAGCCACTCAACCTGGGCTATGGCGGAGGAAGGGTAAAGCAGATTAAGGTCATGTGAGGAGAAACAGGGTTCCATAGCTCCAGGGAGAGAGCTGAAGGGACATCATACAGAACCCCTGTGCTGAGTCCCTTTATCACACTTTAGACACCATCTTTCTTGGGTGGAGCGCTCCCCTCCTTAGGATGTCAACCTAAGAGAATGCAACAGACCCAACTTCTGAATTCCCTCTCACCCCACCCTAGGGAATTCAAACCTGCTGAGGCGTCAGCTGGCTGCTCTGGAGTGCAAAACTCTGTGCAGACTGAGGGAGTGTCAGTGACTGAGTTGTGTGACTTTGGGGTAGGGGCCACTCCCCCCAATTTGTGTGAACCTGAGTAGCACCCTCCTTCTTGAGAGATCCATTAGCATCACCCTCCTGGCTCCTGGTGGCCCTGCCATCCCAAATCCTGGTGACTTCACCTTGCTGAGCACTGGCTCCCCTGGAGATCTGGACAGAATCTGAGACATACTGAGTTGTGTGGCTCTGGGCAAAGATCACTCCCCTCACATTAACCTAAACCTGAGTGGCATCTCCCTCTCATGGAAGATTTACTAGCCCTACCCTCTCAACTCTTGGTGACCCCACCTTTCTGAGCTTAGGCTCTTGGCAAAATCTGGGAGAGGCTGAGTTGTGCGTGTGCTTTAGCAAACTGTCATTTTTACCTCATATGCCTAGCTAGTGCAAATCTTTCCCAACACATGGCCAAATCTTGGTTTTTTGGGGCCTGACAAAGTCTGATGGCCTCAACTTGACTCTGTCCCACCACAAAGGTCTGTTGACACTTGACAAAGGGTAACTAGAGTTGATATACCCTGGGACACTGGCTGAGCAGCCTCAGACCCAGTAATGGCACCAAGTTTGAACCTATACCAATCTGGTGAGCAACTTGCTCCTACCTGGTGACTCACTGAGAACCTATCACATGCAACTTGAGAACCACCAGAGGCCCTTTCGGAGCCTCATGGGCAGCCAGTAGGTGGATACAGGTGGAGGCAAAGGCAGATCTTGGGGTGCCTTGGGCTTTTGGCTGGCCTGACCCCAGGCTCAGTGCTGGCAACCTCAGTGCACAGCTTGGTCCTTTCCACACATACCCAGGCCCAGTAGAGATAGCCACAAAGTATGGATCACTTTGTAGCTCCAAAGTAATTGCCCAGGGAAAGCAACAGTCATTGAGCTGCACCACACTCCCTTAAAAGATGGTCCAGGGCACACATACCATGTGGCCAACCTCAGATATCATCAGAGCAAGACCTAATTAGCTTCAAAAACAGCATATTCAAAGGGAGATCTTAGAAGGCAACAGACCCTACTGAGGCAAATTATTTTTCACGTGTTCAGCATTTACACAGCAGTTCATAGACTGTGGCTAGGATTAATCTTCACAGTCAGCCAGTCTAAGGGTTGACCCCGTGCACAAACAGGCTGATAAAAATCAGGACTCAATTATAACAGGAGGGCTCACAAAACCCACACAAGGGACATTCCTGAAGCATCCAGTCCAGGTGATCAAGGAGACTGCCACTGGGTCCCACAGGACTCCTACAACATAAGACCAACTTACCAAGACAAGGACACATATAAAATCTGTGTAATATATGTAAACAAACAAAAAGAGGCAGCCAAAATAAGGGACAAAGAAACATGCCCAAATTTGAAAGAAGAGGAGAAATCTCCAGAAAAAGAGCTAAATGAAATAGAAGCTGGCAAATTAATAGATATAGCATTTTTAAAAAAATGATTATAAGATGCCGAAGAAACTTAGTGATAACTTCAAGGAACTTAGTAAAAAGTTCAACAGCATGAAAAGAGACAGATTATGGAAAAAAATGGTCTGAAATAAAGAATACAATGTTTGAAAAGAAGAATACACTAGAAGGATGAAGCAGATGATCCAATTAGGAATTTGAAAGACAAGGTAGCAGAAAGGATCCAAAAACAACAAAAAAATTAAAAAGAGGAAGATAAGTTAAGGGACCTTTGGGACAACACAAAGCTTAACAACATCAGCATCATAGGGGTGCCAGAAAGAGAAGAGAGAGAGAGCAGATCAAGAAACTTTTTGAAGAAATAATCACCAAAAACTCCCTTAACCTGGTGAAGATAAAAGACACACAAGTCCAAGAAGCACAGAAGTCCCAAACAAGATGGACCCAAACAAGTCCACATCAACACAAATAACAATTAAAATGGCAAAAGTTAAAGACAAAGAGAAAATCCTAAAAGTCACAAGAAAAAAAACAGTTATCTAAAAGGAATCTTCCATAAGATTGTCAACTGATTGCCCAACAGAAACATTTCAGGACAGAAGAGATTGGCATGAAATATTGAAAGTGATGAAAAGCAGGATCTACAACCAAGACTACTTAGCAATGCTATCATTTATGATTGAAACAAAGAGTTTCCCAGACAAGAAAGAGCTAAAGGAGTACATTATCACCAAATTAATATTACAAGGAATGTGAAAGAGTCTTCTTTAAGAAGAAAAAACAAAAGCAAAAACAAAGAAAAATAGCTATAAGAATAAAATGGTCAGAGGCAAGGGGAAGGGGAAGAAAGGTGGAAAAGGGGGAACAGATTAGTCAAAGTACACCTATGAATGACCCATAGCCATGGAAATGGTGTGAGGATGAACTGCAGGAGCAGGGGGTGAACTGGACAGAGGAGGGCAAAGGGGCAAATAATTGGGACAACTGTAATAGAATAGGCAAGAATAAAAAATAAAATAATAAAATGGAAAAAAAGAATAAAATGACAATAAATACATATCTTTCAATAATCACTTCAAGTGTAAGTGGCTTAAATGCTCCATTAAAAAAAATAAGGTAGCAGAATGCGTAAGAAAACAAGACCTACATATATGCTGTCTATAGGACACCCACTTCAGAATGAAAGAAATTTATTGAAAGAAAAGGTATGATATTAAAAGAAAAGGTATGAGAGTAATATTTTATGCAAGTAGAAATGGGGAAAAAAAGCTAGGGTACCAATACCTAGAACAGACAAAACAAACTTTAAAACGAAGGCTATCATAGGAATCAAAGAACATTGTATAATATTAAAGGGAACAATCTAACAAGAGGATATAACCCTAGTAAACATTAATGCACACAACATAGGAGCACCTAAATATGTAAAGCAAATCTGATGGACATAAAGGAGAGATCAACAGAAATACAGTCAAAGTAGAAGACTTTAACACCCCATTGACTTCAATGAATAGATCTCCAGACAAAAAATCAACAAATAAACAGAGGCCTTAATTGACACACAAGGGTAGATGGATTTAACTGAAATTTTCAGAGCATTTTACCCAAGTAGCAGAATATACATTCTTTTTAAGTGTACATGGAATATTTTCTAGGATAGATATACATGTGAGGGCCCAAAACAAGTCTCAATATAAATTTAAGAACTTTGAAGCCATATCAAGCATCTTTTCTTTTATCAGTCATTTTCTTTTAATATAATGGCATGAAACTAGAAAATGATCACAAGAAAATAACTGAAAAACACACAAAGACATGCATGATAAATGACATGTTACTAAATAATGAATTGTTCAATGATGAGATCAAGGAAGAAATCCAAAAAATACCTTTAAATAAATGAGAATGAGAACACAACACCCCAAAAGCAGTCCTAAGAGATCAATATATTGTATTACTGGCCTACCTCAAGAAACTAGAAAAATCTCACATAAACAACCTAACTTTACACTTAAGGGAACTATAAAAAGAACAACAAACAAAGCCTAAATTGAGTAAATAAAAGGAATTTATAAAGATTAGAGCACAAATAAATGAAACAGGGTCTAAAAAAAAAACAAAAATTCAAAACCAAGAGCTAGTTTATTTAAAAGATAAGAAATATTGACAAAATTTAACAAGCCCCATCAAGAAAAAAAGAGGACCCAAATAAATAAAACCAGAAATAAAAGAGAAGTAAGAACAGACACCAAATAAATGCAAAGCATTGTAAGAAAATATTACAAATCACTATTGGCCAAAAAATTGGACAATGTGGAAGAAATGCCTCCCTAGAAACATATAATCTTCCAAAACTGAACCACAAAGAATCGGAAAATTCAAATTGGCCAATTACAACTAATAAAATTGAAGTAGTAATTTAAAAACATCCAACAGACAAAAATTCTGGACCAGATGCCTTCACAGGTGAATTTTAAGAAACATGCAAAGAAGAAGATTTATTCTAAACTATTCCAAAAAATTCAAAAGAAAGGAAGATCCCTAAGCTTATTTTATGGGGCCAACATTATCCTAATTCCAAAACCAGACAAATACACTACAAAGAAAGAAAATTATAGGCCAATATCTCTGATAAACATAGATGCTAAAACCCTCAACAAAATACTAGCAAATCAGATCCAGCAAAACATTAAACAAATAATACACCATAATTAAGTAGGATTTATTCCTAGGATGCAAGGTTGATACAATATCCACAAATCAATAAATGTGATACAACACATAAACAAAATAAAGGATAAAAAACATGTGATCACATCAGTAGATGCAGAAAAAGTGTTTGACAAAATCAAGCAACTATTTATGGTAAAAAAAAAAACACACAAAAACAAACCTCTCAGTAAAGTGGGAATAGAAGGAAGTTACTTCAATGTAATAAAGGTCATATATGACAAACCCACAGACAACATCATACCCAATGGGAGAAAACTATAAGAATTCTGTTAAGACAGGGAAAAGACAGGGATGTCCACTTTCACCACTCATTCAAAATAGTGCAGGACATCCTAACCACAGCAATCAGGCACACACACACACACACACACAAATGGTACACAAATTGGAAAGGAAGAAGTAAAATTGTCATTATTTAAGATGACATAACACTGTACATAGACAGCCCTAAGAGTCCACCAAAAAATAATAGAATGGATAAATGAATTTTGTAAAATAGATAGAAAATAAATACCCCCAAATTAGTTTTAGTTTTATACACCAATAATTAAGTATCGGAAAGGGAAACAAAGAAAAATCACATTTTCAAATGAATCAGAAAATAACATACATAAGAATAAATTTAACCAAATTATAAAAGACTTGTACTCAGAAAACTGTAAGATACTGAGAAAGAAATTAAAGAAGACACAAATGATTGGAAACATACACCATGTTGATGGATAGGTCGAATTAGCATCATTAAAATATCCATATTATCCAAAACACTCAATAGATTCAATTCTATTCCAATCAAGATACCAATAGCCTATTTCACAAAACTAGAACAAATATTTAAAAAATTTATATGGAACCACAAAAGGCCTCGAATAGCCATGGCGATCTTGAGAAAGAAGAACAAAGAAGAATCATGCTACTTGGTATCAAACTATACTACAAAACTACAGTAATTAAAACAGTGTGGTACTGTCATTAAAAACAGACATATAGAACAATGAAACAGAATAGAGAGTCCAGAAATAAACCCTCACCTTTACAGTCAATTAATATTTGACAAAGGAGGCATGAACATACAATGGAGTAAAGACAGTTTATTCAATAAATGGTGTTGGGAAAATGGTTAGATTACATGCAAGAAAATGAAACTAGACTATCTTCTTACACTATACATAAGAATAAACTCAAAATGTATTGAAACCTTAAATATTTGTTATTTATTTTATTTATTTTAAAAATAAAAAAAATTTTATTTATTTATTTTTAGAGGGAGGAACAGAAGGAGAAAGAGAAGGAGGGAAACATCAATGTGTGGTTGCCTCTCATGCTACCTCTACTGGGGACCTGCCCTGAAAACTAGGCATATGCTCTGACTGAGAATCAAACTGGCGACCCTTTAGTTCACAGGCCAGCACTCAATCCATTGGGCCACACCAGCCAGGGCTAAACCCTAAATGTTATACTCAAAACCATGAAACTCCTAGAAGAACACATAGACAGTAAAATCTCAGACACTTCTAATAACAATATTTTAGTTGTATATCTCCTTGGGCAAGGGAAACAAATAAAAAACAAACAACATGGGACTACATCAAACTAAAAAGTGTTTGGAAGCAAAGGAAGCCATCAATAAAATGAAAATTAGACCCACTTAATGGGAGAACATTTTGTCAAGGACACACCTGATAAGGGGTTAATATCCAAAATTTATAAAGAACTTAAATAACTTATCACACACACACAAAAAAAAAGCAATAAAAAATGATTCCGTTTTCTCCACAACCTTGTCAGCACTTGTTGTTTGTGGATTTGTTTATGATAGCCATTCTGACTGGTATGAAGTGATATCTCATTGTCGTTTTAATTTGCATCTCTCTGATGGTTAGTGACGTTGAGCATCCTTTCATATTCTGGGCCCTCTCTATGTCTTCTTTGAAGAAGTGTCTGTTTAGGTCCTTTGTACTGTTCGTGGGAATACGGACTGGTGCAGCCACTGTGGAAAACAGTATGGAATTTCTCAAAAAACTAAAAATGGAACTGCCTTTTGACCCTGTGGTTTCACTGCTGGGATTATATACTAAAAAACGTGAAACATCAATTCTTAAGAACCTATGCACCCCTATGTTCACAGCAGCACAATTTGCAATAGTCAAGTGCTGAAAACAGCCTAAGTGCCCATCAATAAATGGGTGGATCAAAAAACTGTGGTTGATTTACACAATGGAATACTATACAGCAGAAAGAAGGAAGGAACTCCTATCCTTCCTGACAGCTTGGATGGAACTGGAGAGCATTATGCTAAGTGAAATAAACCAGGCGGTAAAAGATAAATACCATATGATTTCAGTTATATGTGGAATCTAATAAACAAAATAATGAAATTTCAATGAAAAAATGAAATAAAGACAGACTCTTATATAATTCCTGTACAGAGAACAGACTGGCAGCTGTCAGAGCAGAGGGTGTTGTGGGGTTGGGTGAAAAAGGTAAAGGGATTAAGCAAAAAGAATAAAAACTCAGAGACACAGCCAACAGTATAGTGATTGCCAGAGGGAAAGGTTGAGAAGAGGTAGATGGTGACAGGAGACTTGACTTTCAGTGGTGAAAAATCAATGTAATATACAGATGATGTATGATAGAACTGTATAATTTTATTAACCATTGTCACCTCTATATATTCAATGATAAAATAAAATATAAAAAATAAAATTTTTTTGTTAAACATTAATCTTCTGGTACTGCCATTCCTTAATTACAGAAAAATTAAAAAATCATGCATCCTAAGGAATATTTATTTGATATACTATAATATAAATGACCAGTGACATCAAGAATTAAAGTGTCATATTTCTTTGTAAAAAAAAAGATTAGTAGTGTATACAGGTTGAATAGTGTTTGCTTTCTCATC